>SKCR01033746.1:0-202503 GCA_019454045.1 Zanthoxylum bungeanum
GTTGGAATTTCCGAAATTGTACACTGTTAGAACGCCATTTCAAGTTTTCGATCTCCAAAATCCAAATATCACGTCCATTTTTCTAGTTATGCATCCATGATATTATTTCACCTACATAAGAAATAAAAATCATAAAAAAATATATATAAAATATAAATTTAAATATTATTTTACAAATGTGTTAAATTAAAAGGATTAATGAAATTATAAGTGTAAAATGATTAGTTTCTCTTTTATTAAGTGTACACTTCTTAATGTTCATCACACACCCCAACCAGCTTATTACTAGTCCATAATAATTTAAGCGAAACTTAAAAAAAATTCTTCTCAAGGCAGTAATTGTTTTATTTCTTTCTAAATTATCAAATAAGTAAATTCTCCTGTACTTTTTACCTTTCTACATACACACATAAAACAAAGTAGCAATCAATTCATTGAGCCCATAATAATCACAGGTCTTGTTGAAAAAAGAGTAATATTTTTATCCTAAAATTATATTAGAGTTCACACCTTTTTGGCAAAACAAGTTTATTTATAAATACAAAAATAGTTTTTTGTGGTAATAATACATCTTCAATCCTTGTAGCGAGCTTTGGGTCAGTGACTCCCAAACTAGTTGGCTTTAGGTCAGTAGGTGTTAAGACACTCATACAGACTTAATTGTTCGGATCTCATATGTTAACCCATGTAACGAGTTATGGGCCAACGACTCCCAGACCGGATGGCCTTAGGGCCATAAGTGTTAAAACACCCCTACGGACTTAATTGCTCGAGTTAGAGAGGCTATAAAATCGAACTTATTCACACTATATTTTTATACAAACTCAAGCTCTACCATTTTACGCGAACAATCATTGCTTGTTGAGGCAACATGTCCGGTTACTAAGTAAAATCATGGTTATTTTTTGAATAAAAATATAAATTTCACTGCCTTTAGGTGCTACCTCTAACAAACTAAAGAACTGAATATTATAAAATTTTCACTTACAATCCATGATCATATTTTACCGTATATGTTGATAATATCTGTCAAATGAGCATATGGATATCAAATTTAACCAATATTATGGAGAAATTTAAATGATTCAAAAGGAAGTGAACAAAAATAACTTGTTACGAATATTAAAATGCGTCTTAGGAGTGAAAACGCCTTACACTGCCATCTCTGAACAACAACTCCACTTGGTTAGTCCAAAATTTATTGTTGGTTTGTGTGTAGTTTTTTTTTTATTTGAAAAACACAAAACAAAATCAAAACAAAACTTTTTTTTTACACATAAAATAACAACATAATAAAAAATATTCTTTTTTTTACATAATTTAATACAAAAACGAAAATATTTTTTTGAAAGAAAAACACAACAATGAAACATAAACTATCCCATCCCCCAACCAAATTGAGATATTGTCCCCAATATCTGAATAAAAAGAAACATATTTTAGAAGACATCACCTGGTTAGTGTGGAATTGACAATTCAATCTACGACTATTTAAAAGAAAATTACAGTTTAAGATCAATGTCCACTCTACACTTCTTGCCACGATCGTTATCAGACCAGTTCAACTTAGAAAGAAAGAGGTCGATTTTTGGTTCATAAGCTAAGAGTTGGTCAATTAATTCATCGGCTTTTCTTACAGTTAGGATGATATCTTTTACCGGTTTTGAAATAAACCCAAGTATATTGGCATCCTCAAGAAATACTTAAAAAATCGAAAAAAATGTCAACATTAAGTAGTCCAATGGGTTTTGGTGAATGTTCAAGTTCTCCATGATGCCACTATGAACATTTCTTCCAGTGTGCTCAGTCCACCTGGTAAAGCAATAAAAACGTCAACATGATTATTCATTTCAGTAAGTCATTCAGATATACTTGAGACAATGCATTCTTCTTCATTTGATTTTCCGATGAGGTTTCCGTTTGCCAAAGGTTTTGGAATGTTCCCCAAAACTTGACTGTCACCTTCTTGCACAGCCTTTGAAACACATCCCATCAATCCAAGATTGTCATCGCCATATACTAAATGCATGTTTCTTTTCGCCATAACTCTACCCAATTCTTTTGCAGCCTCAACAAATTCTGGCTTAGTTCCAGAGCTAGTTCCATGGAAGACACAAATATTAGTGACTCGTCGTCTTGAAGTTTTCTCCATTTTTGTTATCTCTCTTATCCAGATGTGTCGAAGAAAGAAATGACGAGCTGAATTTATAGATCCTGAAAAAGGGTGAGTAATAAATACATTAGTACTTGTAAAATGATAATTATTGGATGAACAATAAAATAGATCGTGAAAGTCAAAAAATTTAGATATTGTCGACAAAAGTAAAGGAAATAAAAACAGTAAATTAAAGTAAATCAAAACAGTAATTTAAAGTAAAGGAAATCAAAGCAATAAATTGAAAAATATGTACTGGTAGTTGTGATTGTGGCTCACATCTTCCTCTGGTTTTATGTCCAGTAATGACTTGAACGCCCTCTATAGGTTGGGGATATGCTTCCCATCCAATGTGTCAGATTCCCGAGACTGTATTGTTGTCTTTCTTTTTGAAACTGTGTATGCAAATTACGAATTTCTCGATGAACATGTCCACTAGGATGCATCTCAAGACTCAATGATATATCATCTAAAGACTCCTTACTCAAGCCATCTCTAATGAATTGAATTTTATCTTCGTGATTGTCAGACACCATTCCTAAATATCGACAACGAGTGTTGCACATCTAGCGTGCATATTTATAACAATCACATAATTGTTTATCTCTTCGTTTCTTAGCATAAGTGTTTTTCCCCTAAATCAGGCATGTAAGAAATGAAAGAGTCAGATGACTCACCTGCCAAGCGAACCCTTGCTTCAATTACCCAACGAATATCACTAGGAATTCCATGGATCATTAGAAGCCTCATTCTTTCAGTGCATGTTTTGTAATTTTCATCAGAGCATTTTGGGGGAGAGAAGGAAAATGATTGTGGATATTTACGAGAGTTTCTTCCATGCCTTGATGGCTCCAATCTGGAGGTATTTTTCCGTCTTGATCGCTTGTAAGAGAGGAAGAAATTTCCACAGGATAAGTTTGTTCATCTTCAAGAAATGCATACTTCAATCCTTCAGACAAAGTCTTTAATTCCAATTTGGGTGCTTCTTCATGTTTCTCTTCTTCAAGTATTCTTAGTTCCTCAAAATTATGTTTCCCTCCATCGTTTTCTAGTACCTGTGTAAAATCAAGTAAAGGAAAATCATTAGAAATATCCGAATCTAATTTCGTACTTGATTTAAGAAAATTAGTTGTACAGATTTTCATAGGGTCAAATTCACTCCCCTGAAAATGTTCTTCCAAAATTGGTTCAATTAGTTTCATGTTCTCATTTTCAAAATCTTCATCATATGGTTGCTTGCACATTTTAAAAACATTAAGCTCCAACATCATATTGCCAAATGACAAATTCATAATTCCATTCCTATAATTAATTAAAGTATTAGTTGTTGCTAAAAATGGACGATCAAGTATTACAAGAACTGGCTTGTAATTGTCTGCTACAGGTTGTGTTTCTAAGACAATAAAATCCACAAGATATATGAATTTATCGACTTGTAATAACACATCTTCAACAATTCCCTTCGGTATCTTGACTGATCTATCGGCAAGTAAAAAAGTAGTTGATGTTGGTTTTAACTCGCCAATATTAAGTTGTTGGTAAACCAAAAATGGAAGCAAATTAACACTGGTTCCAAGATCAAGCAAAACATGTTCAATTTTTTGATTTTCAATAATACATGAAATAGTTGGACAACTAGGGTCCTTGTATTTTAGTGTATTTTTAGTTGAGAGAATAGATTTTATCTATTCATCTATAAAAGCTTTCTTATTTACCTGATGTTTTCTTTTAACGGTGCACAAGTCTTTCAGAAATTTGATATAAGATGGTATCTATTGGATGACATCTAACAAAAGAATATTGACCTTCACCTGTTTGAATATTTCATATATCTTTAAGGAATGATTCAATTTCTTTGTTTTTAATGCTTGAGGAAATAAAGGTGTATGAGAAAAATTATTATCATCAACAATGAGTAATGGTTCATCAACATTTTCCTTACCATCTGAATCTGATTTATTTTCAACTTCTCGAGGTTCAAGAATAGGTCTATGGATAACCTTACCACTGCGAAGAGTAATAATATATTTGACTTGGTCTATATGTTGACTACCTGAACTATCCTCGTGAGGGTTTTGATGACTCTTGGGGTTTGGATGTGGTTGTGCAGGAAACTTCCCTTTCTCATTAATGGTCAATGTAGATGTAATTTTGGAGAAAGTATATTTCGAATCAATCAATGTTTGCACATTTTGATTATTGATGGCTTCCTATTTCTCAATGAATGCATGCAAGATATCCTCAAGGGTTTTCCGGTGGGACATATGGTGCATAATTCTGGGAGTTTTGGAAATTCTAGTGTACTTGTGAAGGTTGTTGCGATAGTTGTGATTGATTGTCATTCCTCCAATTGAAGTTTGGATGGTTTCTCCAACCAGAATTTTAGGTTTATAAGTTAGGTTTGGATTTGGTCTCTTGAAGGTGTTTATTGAACTAACTTGGTCTTTGAGACATTCGTGCAAGGCTGGTAAAGTTGGGAAAACTTATGTGACATGTTTATTTGAATTACAGATTTGGCATGTGACTTCTTGAATTGACTTGACATGATCACTCTTCCTCATTTATAATGCCTCGACATTTTTAGCTAGAGATGCATATTTAGCAGAAAAGTCATGGTATTCTCTAAAGTAGACATACCTCTAACAGATGGATGTTGTAACACCCCGCCAGAGGCAGGATGATACCGACAGGAGACAAGATTCACCTATCTCCATAAGCCTCTAAATTTACAGAAAATTCGGCATGATGTATCCTAAAATTGGACAACCTAGATCTCAGTCCAGCATCAAAATGAACCTGAAACAAATATCATATATCAAAATGGACCTCAGGTCCACACCAACACATCAAAATCATCACCTAAGGGCTTTGTGCCCATATAATCTATCAACACTCAATGGCTCTACGCCCACAACATCATAAGCAATCAAATCATTTACTTAATACAAATGATGTTCTTAGCACGATAAATAAAATAATAAATCAAATATTCTAAACTTCTAAAACTTTTTCCAGGACACTTACGAGGGTGATTGCCGCTTGGGTGATCTGCGTCTCGAACATGACTTCCAAAACTGTCGTGGTTGACCAATTTGGAAACCAACCTGCAAAACTAGCAAACTGATTTGGTGTGAATTATAAAAACTCAGTAAGTAACCATGCTAGCACTACAAACAAAACATACAAGTCAATTATATTAGAAGTTTTTTCAGAATTATCAAGTTGTTAAGAGTCTTAGAATTATCAGCTTTCTACTATCCTTTATACTTTACCCATATCAAATTTACATATTTACATATTGTCAATATAGTGGCTAGACATTCAAAGCACACGAAACATGAATTCGAAATCACAAAGTATGTCACATAACATCAAAACTATTTCAATGTTGAACATGAAGTCTCATATTAATACTTATCACAGTTAAATATCTTTGAAAAATCATCGAATCAGTAAATCTAATAAATTTTCTTTTGTTGAGTTATAAACTATCTTTAATATCAAAACCTCTTTCTTCAATATTAAAACAATCTTTCTCTAACATTCTTTAATCCACGATAACCTTACAATAGCTTAACACTTGGGTTTCATATACATTCACACATACCGTAACACACTTCTTTTAAATACATGCAAAAACAATTTCAGAATCCTTAGATATATGCGTACATATCAATACAACTTAGTAAACACCCTTTATAACCTATGATATTCACATTGGTTTCAGATCATCCATTCATCTCACATAAGCATACATAATCCATAGTGATATACAAAGGTTCCGATTCCGAACCGAAACTGAACCGGTTGGAACCGGACAGTTCCGGTTCCAACCGGTTCCGGAATCGGAATCGTAATTAACCAGTTCAGTTTGGGTTCTAACCCTAACCGAACCTATTGGAACTGAATGGTTCTAGCGGTTCCAATGGTTCCAACCGGAACCATAAGGTTCCGGTTGGATCCGGGTTCTCCCAACGGCTTGGAACCAAACCGTTTTCTAGATTTTTTTAAAAAAATTTAATAATAATTTTTAAAGAAATAGTAATGAGATTTAAAATTTCAATACTAAAAAATGAATGCCCACATCATTTTTATAACCAACTCTTAGTTATTGATTTCTTCATATAAGCGATGTGGGACACAATAGTCAAGTAACAAATATCCCACATCGCTTATATGAAGAAAACACTAGCCAATAGTTGGCTATAAAAAAGATTCTATGTTAAAAAAAATTATAAAAAGAATTCTAGAAAAATGCTGTGATAGTCTGAAAAAACATTACGATTAAAAGCTCGTTTTGGTATAGAATTTTTTCTATTTTTTAAAATTTATTATTAAAATTGTAAAATAAAATGGAAGGGGAACTGTAACCGAAACCGAAACAATCTGATTCCGGTCCGGGTCGATTTCGATTCTCGATTCCACAATAGTGTGGAACCGGAACTGAACCGAAATTATCTGATTCGGTTCCGGTTCCACAATTGTGGAACGGGGAACCGAGTCTACACATCACAAGTTCCATCATACATATACACACACTCATACATATTTACAGTCATCACGTAACCAACTAAGAAGCACACATAACAATCGATACATCAAATATGACATTATCCAACAATACATACATACGACTAGCTTACACACACAATGCTCGTATGGGACTCATTACCTATTTTGGAATAAATATGTGATGAATTTCGTCCAAATGATTTCCTAAACTAATTTATTTTAATCAGTCAATTCTTAAAAACAAAATGTTTAACCCATAAATCATAATTTCAGTAATTTATCGTAAAACCCATAAACTTTTCATTTTAATCATTTTAGTCACAAGTTGTTCAAAACAAACTTAGGTGATTTCAAATCACAACCAAAATGATTTGTATATCAAATTTACATTAAAAAATGCAGAATTTGGAAAATTTCCAGATTTTTTAGTAATTACCAAAAGCCCCAAATCTTTTATTTTTTGATCATTTTAGTCCTAACTTATTCAAAACAAGTTTAGGTGATTTCCAATCACAACCAAAATAATTTTTACACCATATATACATTAAAAAGAAACCCAAAATTTTTTCCAGAATTTAACACAATTTATGTGGGGTCCCAATAGATTATATTTTAATCATTTTGGTCCTAATTTGTCAAATATAAGATTAGGTGATATCTAATCACTACCAAAATAATTTGCACATCTTATATACATTAAAATGAAACCCATAAAATTTTTTCCAGATTTTTAATATATTACCGTGAGCCCCAAAAACTTTACATTTTGATCATTTTGGTCCTAATTTGTCAAATTCAAGATTAGGTGTAATCCAATCACTACCAAAATAATTTGTATATCTCATATACATCAAAATACAATATATAAATGAAAAGTCCCAATTTTGGTGGAGGTTCAAAACCCTAATTTCTCAAATTAATCAAATTAATAAAATTAGCCAAAATAAACAAAATCCAATACTTTAATCTAATCTCTACGACACCAAATAAGTCTCACCACTTTGAAACAACTCAAGAACAATTCTAAGTCATCAATGAGTGGTCTAACAACTCTAGAATGTCAACATGATCATCAAATGACCAAAAGAAAGCTTACTAACTCCTTAATGGATTTCTTTGAACATCATACGTGCATATACCTATCATCAATGCTTCCAACCATCAAAAACATAAACAAGAAAGAGTAGAAAAACTTAAGAACTACACATGTTGTAGCCAAGAATAAAAGCAACAAGTTTTCCTCTAATAGAAAGTTGTAAATACTTACTAAAATCCAAGCTTTCCTTTGATTTTCTTCTCGTTTCTTCTCTTTTTCTTTCTAACTTGTTTTGTTTTATTTTTGGAGGCTTGAAAAAGGATTAAGCAATTGGAAAAACATAACACCTTATATATTAGGGTTAGGGCCGAAATTTGTGGAAAATTAAAAACAAGATTTTTAATTTTCCAAACAAGTATCGAAGAAGTCAAATACAATTTGACTACATTTTCCTTTAATGTAAAGTCAACAATTTACACTACTAAATCATTTTCTAACTTTATCATAATGGTAGATATGTATATATTTTAATTATTTTAATTATTTAACAATTAAATAATTAAATAATTAATTAAATTCAAATATCTCAAATATATGTATTATATTTACTTTAAATATCTCAAATACATATATTAATGATATATGTCAAATATCTTAATTTTATAATTAATTAATGTGTATTTAATAATATAATATATTAAATACAAATACACATTAATTAGGAAATGACGGATCGGCCCCTAAAGTTTGTATCTTCCGTTTAACCATTAAACGATTTATAAATAATCACCATTATTCATAAATGTTGCTCTAGTGCTCTACGATTATGTTTCATTAGTGAGACTCTCTAGGTTCAGGCATATTCGTCAAGAAATCCAATTTCATGTCCATAATCTACCCACTCGTAAATTATGACGACCACATATAAACTCGTTGAACCATACATGTTGAGGTCATTGCATACGTATAATCCCTCCGTAACAGGTATCCGGATTATCCCATAGATATAGATGTAAATGTCAAATCCCTATATGAATAATGTCATCGAAGTATCTATTAACAATCACTAAATTACATTTGGAACACACTTCTGAAGTATACTAGGACTATAGATTTAACAGATCGCTAATCACATTTAGACTACTTATGCTCTGTACACAGAATTAACAGATCCTATCTTGACACACACAGGATATCCTGAGGATCGGTCCACACCCAACGAACATGCGAAGGTCTGATCTAAATAGATCAGTGACGTGACTAGCATCTAAGTGTGGAGGATTCATCATACATCTACAGTGGTATCTCAAGTCGAATGACCACTATGCTACTCAACACGTGAAGATTCTTATTGACATTGGTGTACCATATATTAAGAATCTTCGGTGAGTCGTTTAATGTTTATCTAATATAAACACCTCCACGTCTATAAGAGTCTCTCAAGACTCATGGTTCATTGGGATAAACCATCTGACCAAGTCTCGATATACGACATGTACTGGTCTTAGCGGATTTAACTAACTGACCCGTGTTAGTAAATCTTGACCAGGAACTTTATTTGATAATATACTTCTAGTAGTGTCACTTCCCAATATCAATTACAAACTACTTTGTAACTGCGCACTACATTATATATTATCGGGTCTTTGTCTAATATATACATATCTCTAAATCAGATTTAGTTTTAATCTAATCGTAATTAGATCGAATATGTATATAAACAAGAGGTGCAACCATTAATAATAATATTAAAGAAAAATGTATTTTTCATATTTATGAATTGGATATAAATACGAGCCGGATTGGCGCTCTGAGCACCAACCCCAACAACATACACACAAGCGCACACACCATAAAACATAAATGCATCACATGATTTCTCATAAACAAGCACATACACGACAAACAATCCAAACATCATTTAAATACTCATATGCATACACATATTTCAAACATATGAATATACACCTTATTACGAAATCATGTCTTATATCTCTTCATTTATCGTTCAATTATATTCATTTTCAGAATTTCTATCTAGAAACTTTTAATACAGTATCTTTACCAAATAAACATATTTGTTCGGAGAGAACTTAGCTTATATTCATTCCTCGTCTCACTTAACCATCCCAACCTCTATACAAATGATCGCATGTGCGAAACAACAACAAACTTATTCACAGCTTATCATCATATACGTATACAAACCATTACATGTCTATACACTTACATGCAATAATACATACATGTAGCCATCAAACTTTTCACTTTATATAATAGCATTATCCTCAAATATTTCACTTCATATCATAGAAATGACAAAGGTTAAACCTGTGATGGTCGACTAAATCAACTGTTCACGATCTCGAAGTTCTTCCTTAAATCCATCATTTAACTATACTAAACCTTTCAATTGTCTTTACATATATGTATATGATAAATTTCATATCATAAATTATGCCATTTTGGTAATTAAAGGAAACTAAGAATATTATAAAGAAGTTTCTAAAAATTACACTTTAACCCCCGAAAATTGAAATTAGGTCCATATCATGGGCTTTTCTCAGAAATTTATATTTTTTATATCATTTTGATGTAAATTTCAAAAAATATTCAACATGAAAGTTGTTCGACTCAGAAATATGACTCTGATGGTTCAAGAATCAACTCAATCAGAGTTCGTTTGCAATATTTATAGCCGAAACAAGAAACTTCTTCGTGTACAATGATATAATTAGGAATCGCGTAACCGGTTCTCGAAACCACGCATTTTCCTATGCGACGAAACATCACTTAAAA
Source organism: Zanthoxylum bungeanum (assembly GCA_019454045.1). Taxonomy (NCBI): domain Eukaryota; kingdom Viridiplantae; phylum Streptophyta; class Magnoliopsida; order Sapindales; family Rutaceae; genus Zanthoxylum; species Zanthoxylum bungeanum. The sequence goes on from SKCR01033746.1 coordinate 10,503, forward strand.
ATATTTCGATCTATTTTCGAACCCATATATTTTTATTTTCAAATACTATCACATTCCAAATCCTTAACTTAATTTCGAAAATCTTCCGGAACATTCTAAAAAATTCGAGATATTACATTCTCCATTCCTTATAAAAATTTGGTCCTCGAAATTTCTCCATCCTTACGTCCAACTCTTCAAAATTGAACACACATACGTTACAATCTTATCTTTATTCGGGAATCCTCTCACTTTACACATTTTCAAAGGTCACATATTTCATACATCATTACAACTTATGTTATTTCAAAACAAAACACATCTAATCAAACATTTCATGCCAAAATCAAATCAAACTTGTCATTTAAATCCATATTCATTCATAGGAACTTACTCAGCCATTTCAAATTCATCCACCGACAGAGGCAAAAAGTCGAACTTAAATCTTATACAGTTAATCATAGCCATCATATCACAGATTCCTTATAGACAATCAGATACAATATCAAAAAGAAAAACATAATGTGAATCTCATATTATCTATTCCATCTGTAATCTGAAACAAAAATCATTCAATTCATTTTATATCATTTCATATCAATTTAGAAACGATACCAACATCAAAGTTTACATACGTACATATCTAATCGTACATACAATATTTTATGGCTAACTAGTGACTACATAACTTACATAACCATCATAATACTCAAAAGATCTGTGAGTAACTATAAACTTACATACATGCTCTCATAACGAACATAAACTTTATATAAACAAATACATCCACTGTCACAACCAGAAGTGACAAATAATCATACATGCTCTTATAATGTTGATAATTTGAAATTTTTGAATCTCAGTCATCATTCAAAATAGAGAACGTAAAAAGATCTCTTTCAAAAACCATTTCGAAAATACATTTGGAAAACACTTTTATTGTAAACAAAATCAGTTTCAAAATCCATTATATAAATCCATATCGAGCATCCAGCATAACTCATTGAACGAAAAAAATCAAGCGCCCAATGCCCAAATCGCGAGCATAGATCGGACAATGAACGAAACGATCACTGTCAACAAAAGATCGGGTCGGCCCAGTGCAGTTGGACAAATCCATATACAAGCGCCACGACAGAAACATATCAGAACATACAATAGTGGAGAATACAGAGGTCCGTTTGATCAATACCGCAAGATGCAAGGAATCCGACATCAAACAACACCCTCCGAAGACACCTCAGCTGAATGGCCTAGCTGAGAGGATGAACATAACCTTGTGCGAAAGGGTCAAAAGCTTGCTTTCACAAGCCAAGCTACCGAAGACATTTTGGAGGGAGGCACTCAACAACAGTACATATTTTGAACATGTTCCCAGTGTTCGCACTGAAAGGTAATGTTCCTAACCAAGTTTGGACAGGTAAAGAAGTGTCATATGAACACTTACATGTTTTTGGGGGCAAAACATTTGTACACATACGATGAGAGATCCAAGCTTGATACAAAGACGCGACAGTGTGTCTTTATTGGCTATGGTCAGGATGATTTCGGCTACATGCTGGATTTTCTAGGTCAAACCAAGATCTAATTAAGCGATGAAAAGTGCGAATACAACAAAGTTAAGTTACGAAAATACTCACTTTGATCGGATTTGCGATGCGATGAAACAAAAAATTTTCTTCATCCTTGAAGCTCTCGCTCGGCAATACTCCTATTTATACTCCATTTGTGTTCTTCAAGCTCCAAGCTTTGTGAATGGATTCCATGCTCATGAATGAGTTTCCCTATCACCTTTGTGTGACCCCTTGGATGTGCTAGCATCTTGGAAAAATTTGCCAAAAATCTTCCATTTAGCTTCTTGTAGTTCTCGGCCAAGCCAAGAACTTGAGAGGAAAAATGGCCTAATGCCGTGAGATGGAGAGGAAGAGGAGAGAAGATGATGAGTTGGTTTTTGTGTATATGGATTTCTAAATCTAATACCAAAATCAATTACCAAATTCAAATTTTGGTACAAGACTTTAAGTCTTCAACCACCCCCATCAATCACAAAAAGTGACAAGCATCACACCACTCAAGTTGATGTGACTTACATCACAAGAATGACTAATGATGTGACGCATGATGTGACTTGTGGCCCCACTTGATTCGAAATACGAGTGGGCCCGCAAACACTCCCGGCTCAGGTTCGCTAATTCCGAATTAACGAATTTTTCGTTGCGACGTTATATCAAATTTAATTAAATAATTCAGCCTAGCAAAATCACTATTCACGTCGCTAACGAATTAATTCTAAATTAACTCTCGTTCGCCCGAATTAAAATCTATTTTTAATTCTACGTCGAAATCTAATTTCGTTTAATATATCAAATATATTAATTTATCGATTAATTCCAAATTAATCGTCATCTCTCTTTAAATGATATTTTATCCCAGATAAAATATCTCCGCAATTAATCCCAGATTAATTTCTCTCTCTACTAATTAATCCCAGATTATTTTAGAGTGCAAGTTATACGTCTCGGTGAATCTTTGGGAAGCGACCCATGAGATCCCCAGATATATTGATGTCACGTAAGTACCTAGCATCTTGATGTCACGTGCTAGGCCTGAGGCTGGAATTGTGTCTGCCCTGTACGAAGCGCATATCGGATCTCGGTGACTAGTCTCTATAATCGAAATACATGACCTAGTCATAATATCCCGATAGCTGCAGCATTTAAGAGAACCAGTCTCGTATCCTACGTGACCATCATCTCCATATGACTGTAGTGACACTTCCGTCTTGACATCACACCCAACATACTACGATTCTCAATATACCCAGTATTGGCGTACACAGAACCTGTTAAAGTCCTGGACGACCTCAACCAAAGTATATTGATTGTCGCAAGTATTAGCGGTGTAAGTCTCAGGTTAAGACCAAATAGACCTACCCTGATTTCGGACTTTCATAGACACATAGTCATACTACCAATGGAATTCCGATGGGGTCTATCCAGAGCGAAGCTGTTTCCCGTACCATCGATAAAACACAACCTCCTAATACACTTGCATGAGTATCCTATACCCAAATATATGAGAACTATGCCGTTGTGCCCTCACAACGCGCACAAGTGCAATACTAGTCTTTTACATATTTATCGATGTCCTATCTCGATAATACTCTGACTAGAGATATTTAATGATTTATCCTTCGTGGATTGATACTGTCTCATATCATTCTCAATCAAAGAAATAATCATATGGACCTCTCATCATTTATATATCTTGGTGATCTAATCACAAATGATAAGCGTGCAATCTCCTTTGTCACATAACTAATTTGTACAACAACATCGTGATCTGTACAAATAATGACGCTATAGGTCATAATTGTCCAACAATCTCCCACTTGGCCTATAGCCAGTCACTCGAGTTTCTAACACCCGAACTATGTACGGTTCGCTCAAACTGCTGAGAAAAGTTTTTCGTCAGTGGATTTTCATGATTATCATCTGATGCGATTTATTCGATCATCACATTGCAACGATGTATGATCCGAACGAATCAAATGAATATCGAAGAATGTATCTGGATCGTTGATGAGACCATTAATTCTTTAGCATGTGTTGTAGCCTAGCTCAACTGCTAAAAGAACTATATCTAATCTAATTAGATTTTTCGACCCATAAGGCTTCTATTGCTGCCTCAGTTGCAGCAATAACCCGCATTTGTTGTTTATTCGGTAACAGTGTCTTGCTTGAAAGATTTCCAGCTCACTATCTTATTCAAATTGTATAGTACCGTTTGCGACTTATAGTCGTCTTTATCGGTTAGGAAACTTGCAATAGTGATCCGAGTCACTTCAAGTTCTCATTCTCCATAGACTAAGACAACATCCTTAGATCTCTAAGATACTAATGGATGTTCTTAATATCAATTCAGTGACTATCACTTCGATTGGCCCGTTTGTGAATCATATGCTCAAAGCGTATGAGACACCAAGTCGCGTACATTTTTCAATGTACGGTTCCACAGAGAGTTTTCGAAAGCCAAGCTTTTGCCGATAGTTATTTTGGGAATATCATTTCCAAGAAATGATGTATATTATCATTATTTATTTAGGGCAGCCACTGTCAGTGCGCTCCTATTAACCTCTTTATATACACAAGAATCATTTTCGTTTTGAATTAAATCATAAACTATTATGATTACATCAAAATGATAATTCCAAGAACCTATGATTGCTACAATCCAAACATGGATCGAATAACCCGCAAACCTTGTTTGCTAGTTTTGGTACGACAAAACCGACAGGATGTTGTAAACATCCTCCGAAAGGTTTCCTTTTCAGGAAAGCGATTTTCCCATTAAGCTGACATATTTCATCTATGAAATATACAGCAGTAGCAAGCATTATCCAATTGGATTTACCGTGGCAACCGGTAAAAGGTTGAATCGTAATCAACATAATGTTGATAACGATACCTTTCCGCTAAAAACCTAGCTTTATACGTTGGTATGTTGTCATCCATGTATGTCTTCCTTGAAGACTTATAAGTACCTTTAGGCATAATACCTTGCGGTACATCAACTAGTGTCCAAACATAGTTGATATACATGGAATCCATTTCGGACTCATGACACTTTATCATAATAGGGAGTCGATACCTTGTATCACTTCCTCATACATAGTCAGTTGGTATACCTCAACAAGATAGACATCTTTATGAGGTGAGATCAGAAACCCATACCCTAGGTTTGTTTTCTGATTCTCTCCGACTTACGCGGTTCTTGTGTATTCGAAGATTAATGGTTTAGTTTCATCCTTGATGAACTATTTGTGTTCCATTAGGATTCGGTGCCTTGAACAGTATTACTCTGATTTTCATCAAGTTTTACTATCCTCCCACTTACCACTGCATATCGGTATTCCTCTTAGGAAAACCGCATGGTGAGCAACAATCTAATTGTTCTCATGTGAATTGTATAAGTACTATACTTTGGTATCCCTAGGATAACCTACAATTGGCACTTATCCAATTTGAGTTCTAGTTTGGTATCATCCAAACATATGCCTAGCATACCCAAATATTCAGGAATGTGAAACCCGGTTTCTTTTCCCGTTCATATCTGATATGATATCTGTCAAACAGATAATTATGGAACCTTATTCTAAATAATTTATGCACTGTTAATGCTTATCCGTTGAAGGAAATGGTAGCTCAGAGCGACTCATGATTAACCTAGTCACGTCTAATAAAATTCGGTTACTCAGTTCAGACACAACCGTCAACTTGACGTGTTCCGGGAGGAGTCCTCATTGAAAGAATACTTTACTCTTTCAAGTATATAAGAAACTTATTGCTAAGTATTTTCCATTACGGTTTTACCGTGACGGTCTAATACTTTAGCTGATCTGTTTGTCTATTTCGTGTCGAAACTGTAAAAGTTTATGATTTGTGTTCTTCAAAAGAAACACATAACCATAACGCGATGCCACATCCGTAAGGTCACAAAATATTCATATCCACATCTAGCCTAGCTAGACATGGGCCCACTTGCTTCACTATGAACTAGGGCTAACAGGTCGGTGGCATTTACACTTTTACCAAGTAAAGGTGTTTTAGGCACTTTGCCCAATAAACTAGATTCGTAGACTTTATTTGAATGGAATCAATCATCAGTCCTAGTACCCACTCTTCAAAAGTGTGGATATACGATTCTTGTTTAATAGTGTCCCTCACAACTATGCCACAATTAGTTTCTTCTGATCAAATCAGTTTGAGCTATTTGTTTATCATTGTATATATGTGAGATTTATTTATTTCAAAATATAAATTATGTTATTCACATGTAATGTGTATATCTCAATATCATCTTTATATAATAAAACACTTTAGTGTTCTAGAATATAAAGGTTCACCCGTAGCGGGTTAAACACTGATATAGAGATAATGTATCTAGTCAAACTAGTTACATTATAACAGTTTCCAAATTTAGGTACACACCCGAGGATATTTAAAGTCAGAGCCTCAATTCCTTCATGTCTGTTTTGTCCAAACGGCAGTCATGCTTCCGCGATCTCGTTTGCCACAATTAAGCAGACATTTTGGGATATGTCCTTTATCTTCCCAGAAGATTATAATGATTTTGCCTTTGCCATTTTCAACACTCCAGAAGCCTTTGGCCAAGCCTCAGGTTTCTAGAATATCGAAGTAAGGTGCGACTTTTGCTGACTTGCCTTATTGCAAACTTTGACTTTGTCTCATTGAGAATAGTCATTAACTCTCCAAGAGTTATCAATTGCAATATAGTACTTCTAAAATATAAACATAGATTTATGAAGATCCTTCAATTTCTTTATCATACTTTAAGGATCTAATCCTTAGTTCTGATTCAGAAATTAAGGAGTCTAATGCGACAAGCTTAATGGATTAAGCACTTAAGTTGTCATTACATGAATCTTCCAAAGATTATGCTCGACTATTTACTTAACTCTGGGCTTAGGCTTAATATGTTATTTTATCAAATAAAGTAACTTATTAATTTCCAGGACCATCCTGAAATATTATTCCCAATTTGAAAAATTAAGCCATTTAAATACATTTTCCCTAGGATTATGTTTTAAATGTCAATCTTTCATTTTCACTTGATTTTAATAGTCAAACTATTTAATCAACGATTTCGGTACTATTTACTATAATGATTACAATAGTCCAACTATTTAATCAACTATAATTTAATAGATTAAAATCAATTATATTGATTACTATAATCTAATTATATATTCAAAATATAAATGAATAGTTTGAATATAGTCCAACTATTTATTAAAACAACAATTTAATATTAGTCCAACTAACATTTATTTGATTTGACGAGTGATATTTGATTTGAGCGCGTATGGCGAGTAATTGAACGAATATTGCAAATTCAATTCTTGCCTCCCACTATTTTTAGACGAGCCTCTAACCCTCTGTCGAGTACTCGGGAAACCGTGTTTCCTAGTGGGCTAGGATCCCGTTAAATATCACACAATCTTGACTTTGGCCAAAAAATTGTATGATAATTAACTAGGTAGATCTCTAAGATTGATTGGATCCAATCTAATTCCTAGATCCGGTAGGGGGACATCCAAATCCAAATCCGAAACATATATCTTATATATGTCAATAAATCCAATGTATTACCTAACCTTTTTCCTCTGAATCAACTAAGCCATGGCTTTGGCACAACAAACTTAGTTATCCCAGTCAAGCGCGACCCATTGACCATGGAAAGCTTCGTAATCAATGTCGATGGACAAGAAGTGGTATTGACTTTGGCCAACAAACCACAACTTGGACAAGACACTGACATGGAACAAAGCCTTCGTGATTCAAACACATCCTCGGCAGACAAAGGCCTTGACTTTGGCCAACAAACCAATGCCGTCTCGGATCTTGAGTGAGAATCACTCAATGGAAGGAAAGACGCTTAATATTGTGCGAGGGTTTTTCGAGTGCAAATTGGCAACCAATTTATTATCTTTGTTAAGGTCTCATCATCATACACCCTTAAACATGCATTCTAAACACATAATAAAGCGCATATGTAAAATAATAATGATATGCGGATGGATACTTTACACATTGATCCTAGATAAAATCTCTCACTTTCTCTCTCTCCTCACTAGCACATGCATTTACTTCTACCGTTACACTACACTTCTAAAGAAACCTCATTTATATAGAGGGGAATAGGTGAGAAGAGAATACAAAGAAATAAGAGGTGATAAGGCTAGACGCGCAGGTCCAATTAATAAATCAATTTTTATTACAACAATTTCTAAAATTGTCCCACCCAGCTAATATCCATCTGATATACATTATTCATGCATCGCAACCATGTATTCACACAAGCATGTTATCAATCAATCTAATCAAATTAATTAATCTGATAATTAGTGATCATCCAATGTTCAAACAACGATTTGATTTTGTTCGAGTCAAACTCGTTTTGCGAATAAGTACTCAAAGTACCGATTCTCGAATTAAATTAAACTACATCATTAATCCAATTTAATATGCATTTAATTATAATTCACTATTTAATTCCAAATTAAATACTATACTTTATATATAAACCTTTACGACTTAAATTCCAAATTTAATCGTTACGGGTCTCAAAGCCCGATTAACGTCCAACGTCAATTTAATTAAAGTCCAATGGGCTTTTAATTAATTTCTTAAGGCGTGGACTTTTGGTCAACTCGGGTCAAACCGATAACCAAAGTCCAATCCAGGAATTACCCCATAAGCCTAGAAATCAATTTAGGCCCAATTAAACTTTAAAGGTCCATTAAGTCGCATTTGGGCTTTATGGAAGCGTTTTTGGGCCCAATTGGATCCAACCAATTTTGCCTAAACCCAACTTTGTACAACAAAGCCCAATAAACCCATTTACAACATTAAAGCCCAAATCCAATTTTAAGCCCATTTAATCAAACACAAAAATTCCAAATTTAATGTTTAATTAAACTAAAGTGTATTACATGATTAATTACCCAAATTAACATTTCTAAAACATCAATATACACAATTAATCATGCTCATTTTCATCATCACATGTCCAACACATTTTGATTAAAATCAAACTCATTACATGTTCATCAAGGTCTCGGCAATTAGAGTTTTTGTCCAATTCAAAAATTCAATCCAATTAATTTTCAAATCAACAATCCCAACATGATTCTAACTCATCCAATGAATCAACAAATCAAAATTCCAAGACTTTTAGGGCAACTCAGCCTCTCGGCCAACACAAAATTTTGGTCAAAAATTATTCCAAACCAATTTTCTTGAAATTGATCCAATCAAACTTCAATTCTACATATTTTAAGCATACTCAATCATCCAATTAAACCAAATCATTCTTGAAAACATTTTACCCAAATTTTAAGCCTTAATATTTTTTCATGCTCAAACCTTGCTCTAGATACCATTGTTGTTCTATTAAGGTCCCAAGATCAATAATAAGCATGAAACATGTGTGAATACTAATCGAAGAAGTTACGAAATACTCACATCGATCGGTTGAGCGACGCGGCGAGCAACGAAACTCTATTTTCTGCCTAGGACTGCATTCGGCAGTGAGCAGATTTCCTCACTGTTTTTGGCTCAGTTTTGGTCCTTCGTCAAGCTCCAAGCTTGGTCAAACGATTCGCGACTCATGGGTGGACTTCCCTATCACCTTCGCATGTCTCTCGGAGTGCTAGCTCTTGTGATTTTTTCCACAAAAACCACACACTCTTGCTTCCCAACTCACGGTTTTGACAGAAACCAGTGAGCTATTTTGCCCCTCAATGGGCGTGTGAGAGAGAGATGAGAGAAAAGAGAGAATTGTGTTTTGTTGTTCCAAATTTGTGTATCTTATACACACATTTGAATTTCAAATTCATTTCATGTGAATTTGGCTTTCAAAAAGCAAACCATTAAAGCCTTAATGGTACCAACCACACACATCACTTCCATCAATCATGAATAGTGACTGGCGTCAATCACTCAAAGTGAAAGACATCCATCACTTGATTGACGAATGATGTGACGCTAGTTGCGACTAGCGATTTGATGCTTGATTTGACTTGCGTGCCGCACTCGAATTCGAAATGCGAATGCACTCGTAAATAATCTCGGGCTCGGGTTCGCTAATTCTAAATTAACGAACTTTCCTTTGCGTTGTAATTAAATGATTACGCCTAGCGAAATCACTATTCACATCGCTAACGAATTAATTCTAAATTAACTCGTTCGCCCGAATTAAAATCTAATTTTAATTCCGCATCTTAATCTAATTTCATTTAATATATCAAATATATTAATTTATCGATTAATTCCAAATTAATCGTTATCTCTCTTTAAATGATATTTTATCCCAGATAAAATATCTCCACAATTAATCCCAGATTAATTTTCTCTCTACTAATTAATCTCAGATTAATTTAGAGTGCGAGTCATACGTCATCGGTGAATCTTTGGGAAGCGACCCATGAGATCCCCGGATATATTGGTAGTAAATTTGATCGTCGGACTATCCGAACACATAAGTACCTAGTACTACGTTTTACCGATTTACAAGACAAGGTTGGCCTCTAACAAAGCGACATGCCTACCCAATTCTCCGGAAATATCCTTACATGAATAAGGATCTATATCAGGCGTAGTATACGTGGTATTGCATATTTCTGTCCAGCATCTTGATGTCACGTGCTAGGCCTGGGGCTGGAATTGTGTCTGCCCCGTACGAAGCACATATCGGATCTCTGGTGACTAGTCTCAATAATCCGATATACATGACCTAGACATAATATCTCGATAACTGCAGCATTTAAGAGAACCAGTCCCGTATCCTACGTGACCATCATCTCCATATGACTGTAGTGACACTTCCGTCTTGACATCACACCCAACATACTACGATTCTCAATATACCCAGTATTGGCGTACACAAAACCTGTTAAAGTCCTGGACGACCTCAACCAAAGTATATTGATTGTCGCAAGTATTAGCGGTGTAAGTCTCAGGTTAAGACCAAATAGACCTACCCTGATTTCGGACTTTCATAGACACATAATCATACTACCAATGGAATTCCGATGGGGTCTATCCAGAGCGAAGCTGTTTCCCGTACCATCGGTAAAACACAACCTCCTATTACACTTGCATGAGTATCTTATACTCAAATATATGAGAACTATGTTGTTGTGCCCTCACAACGCGCACAAGTGCAATATTAGTCTTTTACGTATTTATCGATGTCCTATCTTGATAATACTCTGACTAGGGATATTTAATGATTTATCCTTCGTGGATTGATATTGTCTCATATCATTCTCAATCCAGGAACTAATCATATGGACCTCTCATCATTTATATATCTTGGTGATCTAATCACAAATGATAAGATTGCAATCTCCTTTTTCACATAGTTAATTTGTACAACAACACTGTGATCTGTACAAATAGTGACATTATGGGTCATAATTGTCCAACAGAGCTGTGGCATGGCGGTCTAGGTTGCAGAGATGTGTTGCATTTTCTACAACAGATGCATAATTTATTGCAATAACAGATGCTTGCAAGGAATTACTGTGGATGAAGACATTCGTCCAGGAATTGGGTTTCACGCAGGAAAAGTACACTTTGTACTGTGATAGCCAGAGTGTTATCTACCTTGGTAAAAATTCTACATTTCACTCGAGGTCAAAACATATCAATGTGGGGTATCATTGGATACGGGACGTCCTGAGTTCAAAACTGTTAGAACTCAGAAAAATTCACACTGATGACAATTGTGCCTATATGTTCACCAAGGTTTTACCAAAGGAGAAGCTTGAAATCTGTCGTGCCATAGCCGGGATGACAAAACTCTCCACATAGTCAGAGTGGGAGATTCAGAGAACTACGATTGGCTTGATCCCAACTCAGGGTACGTAGGCAGTCATACAGATGCAGCCAGGGGATGATCCTTTTGCGGATACGGTTTGGGTGATTGATGGTCGGCTCAGATTTCAGGGCAAATCTTCACCGATGGGGAGATTTGTTGAAAACAGCAAGCATGTAGTTGGCATGCAAACTGTACCGAAAGGCAAAACGTGTTTACATGTTTTGCCAGTTGCCAAGACGTGTTCTACTGTAGCACACGTCTTTGGCATTATAAAAGAGCCCTTCACCAATTGTTAATTGTATCCCAGAAATCCCAAACGTGAGAAGTAATAGAGTGTTGAGAGTATTTTAAGAGTTTTTTGTAAAATTTTTGGAAAGCTTTGTAATTCTTTGTTTTGTGAAATAAAGAAGAGTTTTCTCTCATTTCTCCTCTATTAGTGTGTGTTTTATCACAACAGTTATTGGACATCTCTTTTATATATGGTCGAATAATATTCCTTATCGTATTTTATGTTCTTTCGATATTTACTCTTATATTAGTTCATATCCTCATTCATTTAAGCTTTTGTTTTATCATTGTTAGGAATCTTACAAAGCTTTTCCTATTATGCTCTGTCAATATTCTTTTCAATCTCGAAGTATACAATATATGATAAAATTCTTAAAGTAGAACAAGTCTATTTTTATATTATTGGGCAAGTGAAACAAGTCCATTATGTCAACAAGTATTAACTCACTTGGTGAGGACACCTCTATCCTATATAATAGGTATATGTTTGATTTCTCATGGTGGCGTGAGTGAATAAAGAATTCATATAATTATTAACCACAAACTCAGTTCTATTAACTTATTGGCCTCTCACATCATTCAAATATGGTTCTATCAGCCTATGGACATTGTTATCATCCTCTTTAAGCCTAGTCAATTTTGATCTTCCAAACGATAGCTAGTCACTATAGAAATTGATGGGGATTCGTACTAAAAATTCTTTTTTTTTTTTTGGCTTTTGTCAGGCAAGTGCATTTGGTCGTCCAAGAAGTTGGGTTTTGTAATTTTCTTCAATTTTTATAGCTCATGTTATTATTTCTTTGAATTTGCAATGGAATGATTGGAAGTCGGTACTCTTTTCTTTTTTTCTTTTTTTCCATGAAGTTTATCAATAAATATTTTCAAAGAGACTGATACCTCCCTTTCCTCAATATGTTTGGGAAAAGACACTTATCTCGATATCAAACTTTATCTTTTGTCTATTTCATAAATTTCTCTCTTCGGTGTTTGGTAACATATGATTAAGCAGTTTCTTGGGTGTCAGCGTGGCTGGAATATAAGTTTCCGCTATGGTGCTCCTCCTAATAACGAGTTTATTCAAAAAAAAGTTTAATATATAAGGAAGAAATTTAGACCTTCCTTAAACTTATTTTAAAAAAAAAATTCCATTATTTTTTTAAAAAAAATTCCATTATTTTAAAAAAAAAATTCCATTATGTTATTTTGCCGCATCTCTTTTACGATAAAGCAATATTTCTGATGGTATTTTTTGTTATTTCAATATTTACTTTTATGTAAGTTCTTATACTCGTTCATTCTAGCCTTTGTTTTATCTTTGTTAGGCATCTTACAAAGCTTTTTCCTATTAAGCTATGTAAATATTCTTTTCAATCTGAAAGTAGACATGTAATTTAAATAATATAAATGTATGTGTGTGTGACAAAATTTTTAAAGTGGATAAAATAAATTTTGATAATATTAGGCAATTGGAAGTCCATTCATATATTATTGGGCATTTCTTTTTAGGTCGAACAAAATTTCTTATCATATTTTGTGTTCTTTCGGTATTTACTTTTATATATGTTCTTATCCTTGTTCACTGAAGATTTTGTTTTATCTTTATTAGGCATCTTACAAAATTTTTTCCTATTAAGTTATGTCCATATTATTTTTGAAAATTCGATTTTAGTCCTAAATTCTGACCATATGCGGAATATTACATAAAAAATTAACACTACAAGGAAATAGACCTTTAGCTTCAAACTTTTTTCCACGCTAATAAACCCTTTAGCGTCGGAATTTGATTTTATCGTCGAAATTTTATTTGACGCTAAAAGGTTGCACATTTAGTGTCAAAATAGTTGATTTTATTAGGCGATAAATTCAAATTTTAGAATGTGAGAATTCGAAAAATTTAAATTTACCCTTTAGCATTGAAATTAAAATTCTACGCTAAAGGGGCAACCCTTTAGCGTCAAAACTAAAATTTGACGCTAAAGGTTCTACCCTTTAGCGTCTAAATTTACTTCGACGCTAAAAGGTTGCACCGTTTGCGTCGAATTAGTCATTGGACGCTAAAGGTTATAACATTTAGCATCGAAATTCTATTTATACACTTATTGGTTGACCCTTTAGTGTCCAAAAACTATTTTTACGCTAAAGGTTGCCCCTTTACCGTCGAATTTTAATTTTGACGCTAAAGGGTAAATTTAAATTTTTCGAATTCCTACCTTATAAACTTTGAATATATCGCCTAATAAAATTAGATTTAATTTTTTGACATTTAGCGACGAATTTTAGACGCTAAAAGTCAAATATTTCGATGCTAAAGGGTAAATTTAAATTTTTCGAATTCTCGCTTTCTAAAATTTGAATTTATCGTCTAATTAGATTAGATTTAAATTTTGACGCTAAAAGTCAAAAATTTCGACGCTAAAGTTTAAAATTTTGGCGGAAATAATTCCCCATATTTGATGACCTTTAGCGACAAAAGATCATTTCGTCGCTAAAGGTTTTTTTTTTTTCCTATAAATTCATTTGCTCTTTCATTTCTCCTATTCTCACTTTCTTTCTCCCATACTCTTATTTCATTTCTAAAATTCTTTTTTCTTAAGTGTTTTGTTTTATTTTTTGCATTTTATATGAACATCCAATAAATTTTTTTTTTATAGGGGAGTATGAATATGAAGAAATGGTGAAAATGAAGAAAATGAAAAACAAATGAAAGTGAAGATGAAGAATATGAAAGTGAAGATGGAGAAAATACATAGAAAATTATATTTTATCATTTTTGTATTATTTTATATTATTTGTTGTGATAATGTAACAGCCCAGTTTTCGTGGCACAATTACGAAATTTATTTGTGTGTTGTATGACATCTTAAAGCATTCAAACGTGCATCATTAGCATGTTATTACTTATATAAATTATTTTAAAAATATAAAATATTTCAGTTTCGCTGTGCATTTAAATTTTAACGCGATCCAGATAGCGTTCGGTATTTCAGCCGTAATATTTTCATACAATGTCTGATTTTAATGAACTTTATATTGTTGGAAAGCTAAGACGAAGATCTACAACCTTCGTGTTGCATAGTTTCCAAAATTCCAAACAGAACTAAGTCAAATTTTCAGTTCAAAATCGGATGAACAGTAAAATCGTGGACTGCTCATGATTTGCACAAGTGGGACCATCCTAGCCACTCCTCCACCACTCAAAAATCAGCCCCATGTATAAAAACCCTTCACTATTCATCTCCTCTCTCTCTTGAAGAATAAAAACGAAATTTGGGAGCCCTTCACGTTATTTCCATACCAATTTTTGCTTCCATTTCCTTCATGAAATTTGATATTCACTTTCCTCCAAATCACACAACATGAACCCTAGATTTTTAAATTGTGTATTTGAGCTTTGATGTGTTGCTTGCATGCATTTCATGATGATACAAGTAAGGATTAAGCATTTTTGTTGAAATGTCCAAAATTTCCCTAAATAAGGGATCTTTGACGAATATTATAGCTTGTGTGGGGGATGATATGTTGTGATTCTGATGATGAATTTTTATGATTCATGCTTAGAATGGTGTTATGGCTTGAGTTTATATTGATTTAAGTTGAAAACTTCTAATGTGGTTAAAGGGTGTAGTAGGCCAAATGTACAAGGATTTGATGGGGGTTGATTTTATATTTTGATGATGATGAATCATGTATTTAATGATGTTATGGTATTAGTTTATAATAATTTGAGTGAAAACTTCTAAAGTTGTAAGAGTTGTAGCTTGTCCGAATTATGATTGAATAGTACGTATGGGTGACCGGTGCTTACACACGCATATAACGCAAGCGCACGTATCGTTCAAGTAGTATAAAAAGTATCGATCCCATGAGGACTTAATACCTAATCTATTAATTTTATGAGGTCAAATGATTACTAGTATCTAACAGGTTGATTGATTGATTTGAAATGATGAAGATTTTGAATTTAAAAACAAGTAAATAAAATTGCTCGAATGTAGGTTTAAGAAAATTCAATATTAAAAACTATCTAGGGCTGTGATTTCTTCCAATATCATTTTAAAGATGAAGTGGTTATTTTATGTTTGTGTAATAAATCGGTTTACTAACCTGGAACACTAAATTATGCAAAAGCCTTTGTCGATGGTCAGACGGAAATACCCAATTTAACTCAATTGAACCATATGTCTATGTCAACCAAATTATCCGGATTCATTAAGTTTAAGTTCCAATTATGGCCACCCCCGCCCGACAGGTATATGTCTATCCTGTAAGGAATTCTATTAAAGGGCTATCTATCCTCAAGGAAGATCGTGGGCTATTAAGTCTAAGGCTGAAACCTAAAATTCATTTGTCAAGTTTATTTTAGATTTACCACATCAATCTTATTAGTGGCCAATTAACAAGGCGCATTAAGCTTAAGACTTAATAAGTAAACTTTTAAATTACCCAAACTATAATTTAACCCCTTATAAACCGGTGATATTGGATTTCATCACAACCCCAGATAACTGGCTTAGTTACGACACATATTTACGGGTAGTAAAAAAAAGCTTAAATAAAATAAAAGACATAAAATTAAATACTGAAAATTAAATACTGAAAATTAAATGCTGAAAAGTAAATGCTGAAAAGTAAATTACTTAAAAGTAATTGCTGAAAAGTAAATTGCTGAAAAGTAAATAAAGTAAAATTAGAATAAAAGAAAATGATGAGGTAAAAAGATCCACTTTTATTACTTCTATTTTAGATATCTCCTTAATATAATATATTAACTTTGCATGATAATTACCAACCAGCCATATAGGCGGTATCCAGATTAAGTCAAATTAATAATTAATTACCAACTGACCAATCAGGCGGTATCCAGTTTAGTCAGGTTAAAACCAATTTAAATAATTACCAACCGACCAATATGGCGGTATCCTCGTTAAGTCAGGTTTTAACTAGTTTATATATTATAATTAAGGGAGATTAATCTAAATATTAGTAATAAAAGTTTTACCTTTTACCCCAGAAAAGGGGAGCTACCTCCTCATTACTGAAAAGTAAAAACTGAAAATTAAAGAAAGAAAAGTATTGTGCGTAAAAGTAAATTGCGGAAAGTAAAAACTGAAAAGTAAAGAAAAGAAAGTGCGAAAGCGAAAATTAATTACTGAAAGCTGTAAATAAACAAACAAGATACAATCTTCTTAGTATTCTTAAGGAATTCCTTAGAAGAAAGTATGAATTTACAAATGAAATGGCTTGGTATTTATAGGCAAAATTTTACCTCCATCAAATCATCCACCAAATCAATTATTAATTGCTCCACTAATTGCTCCACCAAATCCATTATTAATTGCTCCAATAATTGCTTATCATGCTTGGTGGTGATTTGATAATTTTTATTATTTATTTATTAATTTAATTTTTGCTTTGAAAATGATTGAAAATGACTTTAATAATTACACACAACACACTTCTGGATGGTTCATCAATTTCGGGCATGAAATCTTCCGAATTCGAAATTATTTTATCTTTCAAAGTTGTAGATCTTTGAGTCTTCTTTAATCTGGAACTTGAATCAGCTCAATCCGATATCGGAGTAAAGAGTTATGCCCAAAATACGACAGATGTGCAAAACTGAAATTTCCAAAACTGCACTTCGTTAAAACGCCCTTTCAAGTTTCCAATCTCCAAAATTAATATGTCAAGTCCAATTTTTGCCCTTATTTGACCCACATTTCATCCTAAATGATTTCACTGTGTCCCAATATTATTTTATCTGCAAAATAAACTAAAACACATCAAAACATTCATCAAACCCGAGAAACTAAACAAAATAATAAGTAAAAGGGGCGGTAAATATTGATATATTTTCCGCTCATCAATGAGAGGTGGTTTTGTTTTCTTTGATCATTAATAGTGTTGGTTATGTTTATAATAAGGTTTAGCATGAGTTTGAATTTCTTGAACTGTTGAAAAATTCAAATTCCACCATTTTGTGTGTTTGCCAAAACTTAAAGGACTTAAGTGGGGTTGGTGTTTGGCCTTCTTTTGCTAATGAAGTGATGATAATTTATAACTTGTATGATGTAAGAATATGAGTCGAGTGAGTTTTGTAGTTATTGAATATCAGTGATGGTTTAAGTATTGGAATGATGTTATGACATGTATATAACTTGGTTTGAGTGTAGTTTCAAAAGTTTGATAATTATGCCCTATTTGTTGGCGACTTGGTCGCTTAATTGGATTTTGATGACGTCAACACAATCGACGACTTCGACGTACAATCACGAAGCAATACAAAAAGTGTCGAAGCATATGAGGTGAAGAGCGAGAATGTGAAGACTTGCGGCAAAATGAAGATTATATTGCAAAAGTCTTAGCTTAGGATTTAATTTGTAATGTGAGATGTAATATTCAAGTGCCTAAGCTCATAGGGATCATGCACATTCACTTAGATGCATTAGGGGCATGTACAAAATGCATTAAAACCTTCAAATCTGCATTTTAGTATTTAGGGAAGCTCTCTGGAACCGGCATGGACCTTACCAGTCCCTTACCGGTCATTAAACCGGCCTTCCCCTGTTTTACATGCCTACTGGAACCGGGCCATACCGTGCCGGTTACCTCGCCGGTCTTCATGTCGGTATTGGCAAGAAAATCCTGCTCTCTGGAACCGGGCTGGTCCTCGCCGGTCTCCATATTGGGTTGCTCGCCGGTCTAACGGCTAGTTTTTCGAACGTTATATAGCCGTTGGGAGATATTGAAACCCTAGACCGGCATGCCCGTCTCCTCGCCGGTTTGCTCTTCGGTCTCGGCAGTAACTGCAGGGACAGTTTTCATTTTCTATATAAATGAGTCCCAAATTCGTTTTTGCTAACCACTTGCACCTTCATATCATTTCTTAGAAAGCAAAAACAAGAGTGTCTTAAATCTTCAATTACTTAAACACTCATACAAGCTCACACACATCTTCATTACATTTAGTGAGCTTAGATCACTTGGGTTTTGCTCTCACTCAATCTTCTTATTATTTGTGAGTGCCCAAGTGTGTTTTAATTCTTCTTTATCAAAAACACTTATGATTTGTGAAATCCCATCGTTTGGGTAATTTGTAAAGGTTGTGAGTGAACATACGTATAAAACTCAATCTTGTAAAAGGTTCGGAGTGCGCCTTGGCGGAAAACTCTTGGTTACGAGTGAACCACGGAAAACTCAATTCTAGTGGAAATCTTCAAGCGAGGCTTGGGGAAGTGGACGTAGGCACGTTTGGCCGAACCATTATAAATTGCGGTGTCGTATTTCTCTTTCCCTTAACTTTTACTTATTGGCTAGTTTGATTACATTTATAATATTGATTAGAAACTTGCATATAGGCTATTAATTGGAATAGAGAAAATTTCCTAAAACTCCCACTTGGTAATAAGAGCTTAAAATCGGCAAAGATTTTATAATTCCGCATTTATAGCGATAACCCAATTCACCCCCATCTTGGGTATAGAGATTGTTTGTCGCTATTGCTTGTAGGTACTTTCAGTTGGTATCGGAGCGAGGTATTCTCAAGAAAGACTTAACCGTCCGAGAATAGACTATGGGATCTACAAGCCACTCTTCAAATTTTGCCGAGGGATATTCAACAACTAGACCTCTGTTTTACTCCGGAACCGACTACAACTATTGGAAGTCAAGAATGTTGACTTATCTCCTAGCCAATGATCCGCCATCCTATTTGATTATCACACGGGGTGCAAAAATGCCAACAAAGAAGGATAGTAATGGGGTTGATATTCCGAAGCCAAGTTTGGAATGGGATAATGAGGATGTAAAAATAGCCTCACAAAATGCCAAGGCACTCAACCAACTTCTATGTGCCATTGATCGGGATCAAGTAAGCAAGCTTCCGGAATATGGAAACGCATATGATTTATGGAAGTCATTGGAAATGGTCAATGAGGGCACAAGTCAAGTGAAGGAATCGAAGATCAACCGGTTCATGTGCGAATTAGACAATTTCAAGATGGAATCCAGGGAAGAAATTGATCACATGATTTCTAGGTTTACGGTCATCATCAATCATTTGGGACCATTGGGAAAAGTCATCGGGACATCGGATCAAGTGAATAAAATTTTAAGATCTCTCCCGAAAGAGTTTAGAAGCTACACCTCCTCCATTAAAGAAGCAAATGACATAAACACTTTGAAGATGGATGATTTGGTCGGAAAATTGCTTGAGTATGAAATGGAGATCAAAATGGATAAAAATGAGGAAGATGAGAAAAGGACAAGAAAGTCCTTGGCCTTGAAAGCAAGAAAAAAAGACGAGTCAAGCTCAAGTGAAGAAGATGATAGTGATGATGAATTGGCAAGCATCACCAATAAAGTAAAAGAGCTTCTCAAATCCGCAAAACTCAAGGGAAAATCAAAGGCTAAAGAAGAAAAATGGTCGTGGAAGAACAAGAAAATAGTGTGTTATGAATGCAACAAACCGGGTCACATAGCTACCGATTGCCCATTGAGGAAAATTAAAGGAAAATCAAAGAAAAAGGCAATGAAAGCAACTTCAACTTGGAGTGATAGCGATTCTAGCTCATTCGAGGAGGAAGAAGAGGTTCAAGCTAAAGAAAGAACAAATCTAGCATTTATGGCTATCACGGATGAGGACATCCGCTTTGAAATTGAAGAAGAAAGCGAAGAAGAAGAGGTACACAATTCTCAATATGATAATGATTTACTTAATGCCTTTAATGGATTAAAAGAATTGTGTGATGTGCTTAAAAAGAAATTGAAATCAGTTAAAAATGAGCATGCTACACTTAAAATTGAACATGCAACTAGTATGGATAAAATTCATGTTTTAGATAATGATGTGATATGCTTAAAGGCTAAACATGAAAAAGAAATTGCATGCTTGAATGATGAAAATGCATGTTTAAACATTAAAAAACTAGAACTTGAAAATGCCATATCAAATATGCCATCTAGCTCTAAGACATGCGATTGTGAATCTATATTGAATGAAAATGTCTTATTAAATACTAAGATTGTAGATTTGAAAAACATACTTAGCAAATTCACATTGGGACATAAATATTTTAATATGCTTATTGGATCCCAAAAATGTGCTTTTAAAAGAGAAGGATTAAGATATAGGCCTTATATTAAAAGAAAATTTTTAAAGAATTATTTTGTTAAGGCATTCTATTCTCATGCTAAGAATGACATAGATGAAAATGTCACATGACATGCTTGTAACAAAAAGGGACATAAAATTTTTGAATGCATGTATATGAATGTGAATAAGAATGCTTGGATTCCTCAAGGAATCAAAACTAACCCCAATGGACCCAAGAAAGTTTGGGTACCAAAGTGAAATTGATAAATTTGTAGGGGGAGCTTTGGGAATGGATCCTTAAAGAGAATTACAAAATTGATCTCAAAGGCTCAAAGAAATGAGGAATCGCAACGGTAAAGGTAAAATCCGTATTCACGGAAACATTGGTACCGTTTCCTCTAAATTATGTATGTTTGTATAGTTCAAATTGGTATAAATGTTTTGAAGCATACAAAATGATTAGGCAAACGTTCAAACTTCTATTGGTATCGATTTCCATTTGATATCACTAAGTGCCTTAATCATATATTTAAACCCCTATTCTATTTCAATTGGTATCACATTGAATTCATTGAGTCAAATTTCATATATGTGATCATTTGATTAATTTTGCATTAAAAATGAATTTGCCATGTAACATAATTGAATAATCATGAAAAGCATGAATTTTGATTGTTTAAGTAATTGGTAAGATATTCATAAGAAGACAATCATTCAAATGGATTGAAATCATTGATTTTAATTAGTATCATGATATATAATGACTTATTTTATTTGATATCACAATTAGGGGGAAACAATGCTTAAACTGATATGATATTCAAATGGATTCATTGATATAAATTGTTAATTGGTATCATAGTACATAATATTTTGAAAATTGCATTATACATGATTTTTACATCTTATGGCAAAAAGGGGGAAATGCCAAAATGTGCATATTTTTTATTTTGGTATCTTTTTTCTGTACACATCTATTGGTATCTCATTTTAGATTTAAAATTTTGCTTCTCCACTTTTTGATAATGTCAAAGGGGGAGAAATCATTAGAAATTAGATTAAAACTTGTTTTACCCTCACCCTTGGTTTAAGGGGGAGTAAATGTACTAATGTGTTTGTCAAGTTGTTATAGAGCTATTTTTGAAGACAATCACACATTGAGGGGGAGCTTATGTTGAGAGGGAGCAAAATGGTCAAATTTGGACTCCAAGAACCTCACAAGTTGCAACAAGTTTTAAGGGGTTGCCATCATCAAAAAGGGGGAGATTGTTGGCGACTTGGTCGCTTAATTGGATTTTGATGACGTCAACACAATCGACGACTTCGACGTACAATCACGAAGAAATACAAAACGTGTCGAAGCATATGAGGTGAAGAGCGAGAATGTGAAGACTTGCGGCAAAATGAAGATTATATTGCAAAAGTTTTAGCTTATGATTTAATTTGTAATGTGAGATGTAATATTCAAGTGCCTAAGCTCATAGGGATCATGCAAATTCACTTAGATGCATTAGGGGCATGTACAAAATGCATTAAAACCTTCAAATCTGCATTTTAGTATTTAGGGAAGCTCTCTGGAACCGGCATGGACCTTACCGGTCCCTTACCGGTCATTAAACCGGCCTTCCCCTATTTTGCATGCCTACTGGAACCGGGCCATACCGTGCCGGTTACCTCGCCGGTCTTCATGCCGGTATTGGCAAGAAAATCCTGCTCTCTGGAACTGGGCTGGTCCTCGCCGGTCTCCATATCGGTTTGCTCGCCGGTCTAACGGCTAGTTTTTCGAACGTTATATAGCCGTTGGGAGATATTGAAACCCTAGACCGGCATGCCGGTCTCCTCGCCGGTTTGCTCGCCGGTCTCGGCAGTAACTGCAGGGACAGTTTTCATTTTCTATATAAATGAGTCCCAAATTCGTTTTTGCTAACCACTTGCACCTTCATATCATTTCTTAGAAAGCAAAAACAAGAGTGTCTTAAATCTTCAATTACTTAAACACTCATACAAGCTCACACACATCTTCATTACATTTAGTGAGCTTAGATCACTTGGGTTTTGCTCTCACTCAATCTTCTTATTATTTATGAGTGCCCAAGTGTGTTTTAATTCTTCTTTATCAAAAACACTTATGATTTGTGAAATCCCATTGTTTGGGTAATTTGTAAAGGTTGTGAGTGCACCTACGTAGAAAACTCAATCTTGTAAAAGGTTCGGAGTGCGCCTTGGCGGAAAACTCTTGGTTACGAGTGAACCACGGAAAACTCGATTCTAGTGGAAATCTTCAAGCGAGGCTTGAGGAAGTGGACGTAGGCACGTTTGGCTGACCACTATAAATTGCGGTGTCGTATTTCTTTTTCCCTTAACTTTTACTTATTGCTAGTTTGATTACATTTATAATATTGATTAGAAACTTGCATATATGCTATTAATTGGAATAGAGAAAATTGCCTCTAAAACTCCCACTTGGTAATAAGAGCTTAAAATCGGCAAAGATTTTATAATTCCGCATTTATAGCGATAATCCAATTCACCCCCTCTTGGGTATAGAGATTGTTTGTCGCTATTGCTTGTAGGTACTTTCACTATTGGCCGAATTGCATGGGCTGGTTGGGAGTTGTTTTATTATTTTTGATAAAGTAGATGACGGTTCATTTGTTTAGGGTAATGTTAAGTTTGAGCATGTATTGGCTTGTGTTGGGAAAACTTTAATGTTGTAACGTTTTATTTATTTTGGCCGAATCTTGTAAGCTTTTGTTGTGGAGTTGTCTTATTATTTTGATGATTTTGATTATGATTTGTTATGATTCAAGTTTGATAGGATGTGATGACACGAGTTTATTTTGTTTGGAGTTGAAAACTCCAAAGGTTGTAAATTGAGTCTCTTGGCCGAATCTATAGATGTGTGAAATGATATGAGATTTTTGTGTCTTGTGATAATTATGCTTGTAATGCTAAAGCTTGATGTTGAGTTTATATATGTATAGTGTATGAATGCATGAAACTTGATTTAAGATTGGTGTGTATTAAAATTGATGCTAGTGATGATGATGATGGTATTTTTGTGAGCATTGTTGAAGTACTTAATGAGATATTGATTTATGTTGTCTATGAGTTAAGCTGAAAACTTCAGGTGTATTTTCTTGATATAGTCGAATAGTAAGTCAATTAAAGTTTGATGTTGGTTTGTGTAAGGTATTGGCTAAAAATAAATAGATGGTTGTGGTTGCTTTATTGTCTTTGATAATGAATTGTTGATGAGCATACAGATGAAATATAGTGATTGCCTTAATAGTTGTATGTAAACTTTTATGGTATGGAAATTATGTGTGATACATTATACTTTTAACGATTATGACTAACACACTCAAAAAGTAGTTTTTTTACTCCCAAGTATAAGAGTGTCGAAGTAATAAAATAACCCGGTAAGTCTGGGGTCGATCCACAGGGAATAAATTTAGTAAAATAAAATAACAATTCGAGTAAAATAAAAATATTGGATTTGTTTGAAGTGATGAAAAATTTAAATTGAATTGCAACAATAAATTAACATGTTGGGGCTAAGAGATCCACTCTTAATATTTCAAATATAGAGAAATCTAACATTTTGTAATAAACAAATTGTCATTATTAACGAGTTACTTTACTTTCGGTGATAAAATTTGTCTATAACAAGTCCAATTAGGTACTCAATTATGCCAAATAAATAAAACCAGTCATAAAGGCAGTAACAAAGTTTGTCAATAATTAATCCAGATTTAAATTACTTATTCAGATTATAATTTATATATTAAAATATAAATAATTTTAATCTATATTCTCATATTAATAGCTTCACTCTTTACCCCAGTAGGATAAAATTCGCTACTCATGATTTGAAGAAAAACATGCATAATTTTATTACCGAAGAAAAAGAAATTACAAGAAATCTTAAAAATTAAAACACACAAGACACTCTCTCAAAAATTCTACAAGAGAACTTTGAAAGAAAGCATGAAGAAAAATGAGAGGTGAGCACCTCTATTTATAGTATAATTGCTCATCTCTCAATTATTAAATACAACTTTCCAAATCAAATACAAACTACAAACTTTTACTAATTTATTTTTTTTTCTTTTTCCTTTTTTGACTTTTTTGATTTTTTGTTGATAATTTTACAAACATGATCACAATCCACCTAAAGTGGATAATGACATTTTAACTTTATTTTTTATTTTTAATTTTTACTTTATTTTCTAATAATTAAAATTACATGCAACACACATTGAAGTCTTCACCAATTTCGACCTTGAAAACCTGAGAACTGGAAATTTTTGTAAACAGTAAAGTTGTAGATATTTGAGTTTTCTTTCATTGGAAACAGTAATCGCCTCAATTTGATATCGGAGTAAACAATTATGGCCAAATTACGAAAATTGCTCAAAGTTGGAATTTCAGAAATTGTATACTGTTAGAACGCCCTTTCAAGTTTTCGATCTCCAAAATCCAAATATCACGTCCATTTTTCTAGTTATACATCCAAGATATTATTTCACCTATATAAGAAATAAAAATCATAATAAAAATATATAAAATATAAATTTAATTATTATTTTACAAATGTGTTAAATTAAAAGGATTAATGAAATTATAAGTGTAAAATGATTAGTTTCTCTTTTATTAAGTGTACACTTCTTAATGTTCATCACACACCCCAACCAGCTTATTACTAGTCCATAATAAATTATGCGAAACTTAAAAAAAATTCTTCTCCAAGGCAGTGATTGTTTTATTTCTTTCTAAATTATAAAATAAGTAAATTCTCCTGTAATTTTTACCTTTCTACATACATACATAAAACAAAGTATCAATCAATTCATTGAGCCCATAGTAATCACAGGTCTTGTTGAAAAAAGAGTAATATTTTTATCCTAAAATTATATTAGAGTTCACACCTTTTTGGCAAAACAAGTTTATTTATAAATACAAAAATAGTTTTTTGTGGTAATAATACATCTTCAATCCTTGTAGTGAGCTTTGGGCCAGTGACTCCCAAACCAGTTGGCTTTAGGGCACTATGTGTTAAGACACTCATACGGACTTAATTGCTCGGATCTCATATGTTAACCCATGTAACGAGTTATGGGCCAACGACTCCCAGACCGGATGGCCTTAGGGCCCTAAGTGTTAAAACACCCCTACGGACTTAATTGCTCGAGTTAGAGAGGCTACAAAATCGAACTTATTCACACAATATTTTTTTACAAACTCAAGCTCTACCATTTTACGCGAACAATCATTGCTTGTTGAGGCAAGATGTCCGGTTACTAAGTAAAAGCATGATTATTTTTTGAATAAAAATACAAATTCCACTGCCTTTAGGTGCTACCTCTAACAAACTAAAGAACTGGATATTACAAAATTTTCATTTACAATCCATGATCATATTTTACCGTATATGTTGATAATATCTGTCAAATGAGCATATGGATATCAAATTTAACCAATATTATGAAGAAATTTAAATGATTCAAAAGGAAGTGAACAAAAATAACTTGTTACGAATATTAAAATGCGTCTTAGGAGCGAAAACGCCTTACACTGCCATCTCTGAACAACAACTCCACTTGGTTAGTCCAAAATTTATTGTTGGTTTGTGTGTAGTTTTTTTTTTATTTGAAAAACACAAAACAAAATCAAAACAAAACTTTTTTTTTACACATAAAATAACAACATAATAAAAAATATTCTTTTTTTTACATAATTTAATACAAAAACGAAAATATTTTTTTGAAAGAAAAACACAACAATGAAACATAAACTATCCCATCCCCCAACCAAATTGAGATATTGTCCCCAATATCTGAATAAAAAGAAACATATTTTAGAAGACATCACCTGGTTAGCGTGAAATTGACAATTCAATCTACGACTATTTAAAAGAAAATTACAGTTTAAGATCAAGGTCCACTCTACACTTCTTGCCACGATCGTTATCAGACCAGTTCAACTTAGAAAGAAAGAGGTCGATTTTTGGTTCATAAGCTAAGAGTTGGTCAATTAATTCATCAGCTTTTCTTACAGTTAGGATGATATCTTTTACCGGTTTTGAAATAAACCCAAGTATATTGGCATCCTCAAGAAATACTTAAAAAATCGAAAAAATTGTCAACATTAAGTAGTCCAATGGGTTTTGGTGAATGTTCAAGTTCTCCATGATGCCACTATGAACATTTCTTCCAGTGTTTTCAGTCCACCTGGTAAAGCAATAAAAACGTCAACATGATTATTCATTTCAGTAAGTCATTCAGATATACTTGAGACAATGCATTCTTCTTCATTTGATTTTCCGATTAGGTTTCCGTTTGCCAAAGGTTTTGGAATGTTCCCCAAAACTTGACTGTCACCTTCTTGCACAGCCTTTGAAACACATCCCATAAATCCAAGATTGCCATCACCATATACTAAATGCGTGTTTCTTTTCGCCATAACTCTACCCAATTTTTTTGCAACCTCAACAAATTCTGGCTTAGTTCCAGAGCTAGTTCCATGGAAGACACAAATATTAGTGACTCGTCGCCTTGAAGTTTTCTCCATTTTTGTTATCTCTCTTATCTAGATGTGTCGAAGAGAGAAATGACGAGCTGAATTTATAGATCCTGAAAAAGGGTGAGTAATAAATACATTAGTACTTGTAAAATGATAATTATTGGATGAACAATAAAATAGATCGTGAAAGTCAAAAAATTTAGATATTGTCGACAAAAGTAAAGGAAATAAAAACAGTAAATTAAAGTAAATCAAAACAGTAATTTAAAGTAAAGGAAATCAAAGCAATAAATTGAAAAATATGTACTGGTAGTTGTGATTGTGGCTCACATCTTCCTCTGGTTTTATGTCCAGTAATGACTTGAACGCCCTCTATAGGTTGGGGATATGCTTCCCATCCAATGTGTCAGATTCCCGAGACTGTATTGTTGTCTTTCTTTTTGAAACTGTGTATGCAAATTACGAATTTCTCGATGAACATGTCCACTAGGATGCATCTCAAGACTCAATGATATATCATCTAAAGACTCCTTACTCAAGCCATCTCTAATGAATTGAATTTTATCTTCGTGATTGTCAGACACCATTCCTAAATATCGACAACGAGTGTTGCACATCTAGCGTGCATATTTATAACAATCACATAATTGTTTATCTCTTCGTTTCTTAGCATAAGTGTTTTTCCCTAAATCAGGCATGTAAGAAATGAAAGAGTCAGATGACTCACCTGCCAAGCGAACCCTTGCTTCAATTACCCAACGAATATCACTAGGAATTCCATGGATCATTAGAAGCCTCATTCTTTCAGTGCATGTTTTGTAATTTTCATCAGAGCATTTTGGGGGAGAGAAGGAAAATGATTGTGGATATTTACGAGAGTTTCTTCCATGCCTTGATGGCTCTAATCTGGAGGTATTTTTCCTTCTTGATCGCTTGTGAGAGAGGAAGAAATTTCCACAGGATAAGTTTGTTCATCTTCAAGAAATGCATACTTCAATCCTTCAGACAAAGTCTTTAATTCCAATTTGGGTGCTTCTTCATGTTTCTCTTCTTCAAGTATTCTTAGTTCCTCAAAATTATGTTTCCCTCCATCGTCTTCTAGTACCTGTGTAGAATCAAGTAAAGGAAAATCATTAGAAATATCTGAATCTAATTGCGTACTTGATTTAAGAAAATTAGTTGTACAGATTTTCATAGGGTCAAATTCACTCCCCTGAAAATGTTCTTCCAAAATTGGTTCAATTAGTTCCATGTTCTCATTTTCAAAATCTTCATCATATGGTTGATTGCACATATTAAAAACATTAAGCTCCAACGTCATATTGCCAAATGACAAATTCATAATTCCATTCCTATAATTAATTAAAGTATTAGTTGTTGCTAAAAATGTACGATCAAGTATTACAAGAACTGGCTTGTAATTGTCTGCTACAGGTTGTGTTTCTAAGACAATAAAATCCACAGGATATATGAATTTATCGACTTGTAATAACACATCTTCAACAATTCCCTTCGGTATCTTGACTGATCTATCAGCAAGTAAAAGAGTAGTTGATATTGGTTTTAACTCGCCAATATTAAGTTGTTGGTAAACCAAAAATGGAAGCAAATTAACACTGGTTCCAAGATCAAGCAAAACATGTTCAATTTTTTGATTTTCAATAATACATGAAATAGTTGGACAACTAGGGTCCTTGTATTTTAGTGTATTTTTAGTTGAGAGAATAGATTTTATCTATTCAGCTAGAAAAGCTTTCTTATTTACGTGATGTTTTCTTTTAACGGTGCACAAGTCTTTCAGAAATTTGATATAAGATGGTATCTGTTGGATGACATCTAACAAAAGAATATTGACCTTCACCTGTTTGAATATTTCATATATATTAAGGAATGATTCAATTTCTTTGTTTTTAATGCTTGAGGAAATAGAGGTGTATGAGAAAAAAATTTATCATCAACAATGGGTAATGGTTCATCAACCATTTCCTTACCATCTGAATCTGATTTATTTTCAGCTTCGCGAGGTTCAATAATAGGTCTATGGATAACCTTACCACTGCGAAGAGTAATAATATATTTGACTTGGTCTATATGTTGACTACCTGAACTATCCTCGTGAGGGTTTTGATGACTCTTGGGGTTTGGATGTGGTTGTGTAGGAAACTTCCCTTTCTCATTAATGGTCAATGTAGATGTAATTTTGAAGAAAGTATATTTCGAATCAATCAATGTTAGCACATTTTGATTATTGATGGCTTCCTATTTCTCAATGAATGTATGCAAGATATCCTCAAGGATTTTCCGGTGGGACATATAGTGCATAATTCTGGGAGTTTTGGAAATTCTAGTGTACTTCTGAAGGTTGTTGCGATAGTTGTGATTGATTGTCATTCCTCCAATTGAAGTTTGGATGGTTTCTCCAACCAGAATTTTAGGTTTATAAGTTAGGTTTGGATTTGGTCTCTTGAAGGTGTTTATTGAACTAACTTGGTCTTTGAGACATTCGTGCAAGGCTGGTAAAGTTGGGAAAACTTATGTGACATGTTTATTTGAATTACAGATTTGGCATGTGACTTCTTGAATTGACTTGACATGATCACTCTTCCTCATTTATAATGCCTCGACATTTTTAGCTAGAGATGCATATTTAGCAGAAAAGTCATGGTATTCTCTAAAGTAGACATACCTCTAACAGATGGCTGTTGTAACACCCCGCCAGAGGCAGGATGATACCGACAGGAGACAAGATTCACCTATCTCCATAAGCCTCTAAATTTACAGAAAATTCGGAATGATGTATCCTAAAATTGGACAACCTAGATCTCAGTCCAGCATCAAAATGAACCTGAAACAAATATCATATATCAAAATGGACCTCAGGTCCACACCAACACATCAAAATCATCACATAAGGGCTTTGTGCCCATATAATTTATCAACACTCAATGGCTCTACGCCCAAAACATCATAAGCAATCAAATCATTTACTTAATACAAATGATGTTCTTAGCACGATAAATAAAATAATAAATCAAATATTCTAAACTTCTAAAACTTTTTCCAGGACACTTACGAGGGTGATTGCCTCTTGGGTGATCTGCGTCTCAAACATGACTTCCAAAACTGTCGTGGTTGACCAATTTGGAAGCCAACCTGCAAAACTAGCAAACTGATTTGGTGTGAATTATAAAAACTCAGTAAGTAACCATGCTAGCACTACAAACAAAACATACAAGTCAATTATATTAGAAGTTTTTTCAGAATTATCAAGTTGTTACGAGTCTTAGAATTATCAGCTTTCTACTATCCTTTATACTTTACCAATATCAAATTTACATATTTACATATTGTCAATATAGTGGCTAGACATTCAAACCACACGAATTCGAAATCACAAAGTACGTCACATAACATCGAAACTATTTCAATGTTGAACATGAAGTCTCATATTAATACTTATGACAGTTAAATATCTTTGAAAAATCATCGAATCAGTAAATCTAATAAATTTTCTTTTGTTGAGTTATAAACTATATTTAATATCAAAACCTTTTTCTTCAATATTAAAACAATCTTTCTCTAACCTTCTTTAATCCACGATAACCTTACAATAGCTTAACACTTGGGTTTCATATACATTCACACATACCGTAGCACACTTCTTTTAAATACATGCAAAAACAATTTCAGAATCCTTAGACATATGCGTACATATCAATACAACTTAGCAAACACGCTTTATAACCTCTGATATTCACATTGGTTTCAGATCATCCATTCATCTCACATAAGCATACATAATCCATAGTGATATACAAAGGTTCCGATTCCGAACCGAAACTGAACCGGTTGGAACCAGACAGTTCCGGTTCCAACCGGTTCCGGAATCGGAATCGTAATTAACCGGTTCAGTTAGGGTTCTAACCCTAACCGAACCTGTTGGAATCGCTGGAACTGAACGGTTCCAGCGGTTCCAACCGGAACCATAAGGTTCCGGTTGGATCCGGGTTCTCCCAACGGCTTGGAACCAAACCGTTTTCCAGATTTTTTTTAAAAATTTTGATAATAATTTTTAAAGAAATAGTAATGCGATTTAAAATTTCAATACTAAAAAATGAATGCCCACATCATTTTTATAACCAACTCTTAGTTATTGATTTCTTCATATAAGCGATGTGGGACACAATAGTCAAGTAACAAATATCCCACATCGCTTATATGAAGAAAACACTAGCCAATAGTTGGCTATAAAAAAGATTCTATGTTAAAAAAAATTATAAAAAGAATTCTAGAAAAATGCTGTGATAGTCTGAAAAAATTACGATTAAAAGCTCGTTTTGGTATAGAATTTTTTTCTATTTTTAAAATTTATTATTAAAATTGTAAAATAAATGGAAGGGGAACTGTAACCGAAACCGAAACAATCTGATTCCGGTCCGGGTCGATTTCGATTCTCGATTCCACAATAGTGTGGAACCGGAACTGAACCGAAATTATCTGATTCGGTTCCGGTTCCACAATTGTGGAACGGGGAACCGAGTCTACACATCACAAGTTCCATCATACACATACACACACTGATACATATTTACAGTCATCACGTATCCAACTAAGAAGCACACATAACAATCGATACATCAAATATCACATCATCCAACAATACATACATACGACTAGCTTATACACACAATGCTCGTATGGGACTCATTACCTATTTTGGAATAAATATGAGATGAATTTCGTCCAAACAATTTCCTAACCAACTCGACTACTACACCGTAAACCATCCAATCAAACATATGTTGGGGTTTTGTACATATTACCCGGGTTACGCAGCGGAAAGCGGGAAAATCGAATTTTCCCATTTCTTTAATTTTTATTGGGTAATTAAATAAACTAATTTATTTTAATCAGTCAATACTTAAAAACAGAATGTTTAACCCATAAATCATAATTTCAGTAAATTATCGTAAAGCCCCTAAACTTTTCTTTTTAATCATTTTAGTCACAAGTTGTTCAAAACAAACTTAGGTGATTTCAAATCACAACCAAAATGATTTGTATATCAAATATACATAAAAAAAATACATAATTTTGGAAATTTTCCAGATATTTTAGTAATTACCAAAATGCCCAAATCTTTTATTTTTTTTATCATTTTAGTCCTAACTTGTTCAAAACAAGTTTAGGTGATTTCCAATCACAGCCAAAATAATTTTTACACCATATATACATTAAAAATAAACCCAAATTTTTTTTCCAGAATTTAACATAATTTCTGTGGGGTCCCAATAGATTATATTTTAATCATTTTGGTCATAATTTGTCAAATATAAGATTAGGTGATATCTAATCACTACCAAAATAATTTTCACATCTTATATACATTAAAATGACACCCAGAAATTTTTTTCCAGATTTTTAATATATTACCGTGAGCCCCAAAAACTTTACATTTTGATCATTTTGGTCATAATTTGTCAAATACAAGATTAGGTGTAATCCAATCACTACCAAAATAATTTGTATATCTCATATACATCAAAATACATTATATAAATGAAAAACCCCAATTTTGGTGGAGGTTCAAAACCCTAATTTCTCAAATTAATCAAATTAGCCAAAATAAACAAAATCCAATACTTTAATCTAATCTCTACGACACCAAATAAGTCTTACCACTTTGAAAAAACTCAAGAACAATTCTAGGTCATCAATGAGTGATCTAACAACTCTAGAATGGCAACATGATCATCAAATGACCAAAAGAAAGCTTACTAACTCCTTATTGGATTTCTTTGAACATCATACATGCATATACCTATCATCCATGCTTCCAACCATCAAAAACATAAACAAGAAAGAGTAGAAAAACTTAAGAACTACACATGTTGTAGCCAAGAATAAAAGGAACAAGTTTTCCTCTAATAAAAAGTTGTAAATACTTACTAAAATCCAAGCTTTCCTTTTATTTTCTTCTCGTTTCTTCTCTTTTTCTTTCTAACTTGTTTTGTTTTATTTTTGGAGGCTTGAAAAAGGTTTAAGCAATTGGAAAAACATAACACCTTATATATTAGGGTTATGGCCGAAATTTGTGGAAAATTAAAAACAAGATTTTTAATTTTCCAAATAAGTATCAAAGAAGTCAAATACAATTTGACTACATTTTCCTTTAATGTAAAGTCAACAATTTACACTACTAAATCATTTCCTAACTTTATCATAATGGTAAATATATTTAATTATTTTAATTATTTAACAATTAAATAAATAATTAATTAATTAAATACAAATATCTCAAATATATGTATTATATTTACTTTAAATATCTCAAATACATATATTAATGATATATGTCAAATATCTTAATTTGATAATTAATTAATGTGTATTTAATAATATAATTTATTAAATACAAATACACATTAATTAGGAAATGACGGATCATCCCATAAAGTTTGTATCTTCCATTTAACCGTTAAACGATTTATAAATAATCACCATTATTCATAAATATTGCTCTAGTGCTCTACGAGTATGTTTCATTAGTGAGACTCTCTAGGTTCATGCATATTCGTCAAGAAATCCAATTTCGTGTTCATAATCTACCCACTCGTAAATTATGACGACCATAGATAAACTCGTTGAACCATACATGTCGAGGTCATTGCATACGTATAATCCCTCCGTAACAGGTATCCGAATTATCCCATAGATATATATGTAAATGTCAATCCCTATATGAATAATATCGTCGACGTATCTATTAAAAATCTCTAAATTACATTTGGAACACACTTCTGAAGTATACTATGACTATAGATTTAACAGATCGCTAATCACATTTGGACTACATATGCTCTGTACACAGAACTAACAGATCCTATCTTGACACACACAGGATATCCTGAGGATCGGTCCACACCCAACGAACAAGCGGAGGTCTGATCTAAATAGATCAGTGACGTGACTAGCATCTAAGTGTGGAGGATGTCTCATACATCCACAGTGGTATCTCAAGTCGAAGGACCACTATGCTACTCAACACATGAAGATTCTTATTGACATTGGTGTACCATATATTAAGAATCTTCGGTGAGTCGTTTAATGTTTATCCAATATAAACACCTCCACATCTATAAGAGTCTCTCAAGACTCATAGTTCATTGGGATAAACCATCTGACCAAGTCTCGATATATGACATGTACTGGTCTTAGCAGATTTAACTAACCGACCCGTTTTAGTAAATCTTTACCATGAACTTTATTTGATAATATACTTCTAATAATGTCACTTCCCAATATCAATTACAAACTACTTTGTAACTGCGCACTACATTATATATTATCGGGTCTTTGTCTAATATATACATATCACTAAATCAGATTTAGTTTTAATCTAATCGTAATTAGATCGAATATGTATATAAAAACAAGAGGTGCAACCATTAATAAGTAATATTAAGGAAAAACATATTTTTCATATTTATGAATGAGACATAAATACGAGCCGGATTGGCACTCTGAACACCAACCCCAACAACATACACACAAGCGCACACACCATAAAATATAAACGCATCTCATGATTTCTCATAAACAAGCATATTCACGACAAACAATCCAAACATCATTTAAATACTCATATGCATACACATATTTCAAACATATGAATATACACCTTATTATGAAATCATGTCTCATATCTCTTCATTTATCGTTCAATTATATTCATTTTCAGAATTTCTATCTAGAAACTTTTAATACATTATCTTTACCAAATAAACATATTTGTTCGGAGAGAACTTAGCTTATAGTCATTCCTCCTCTCACTTAACCATCCCAACCTCTATACAAATGATCGCATGTGCGAAACAACAACAAACTTATTCACAGCTTATCATCATATACGTATACAAACCATTACATGTCCATACACTTACATACAATAATACATACATGTAGCCATCAAACTTTTCACTTTATATCATAGCATTATCCTCAAATATTTCACTTCATATCATAGAAATGACAAAGGTTATACCTGTGATGGTCGACTAAATCAACTGTTCACGATCTCGAAGTTATTCCTTAAATCCATCATTTAACTATACTAAACCTTTCAATTGTCTTTACATATATGTATATGTGTGTGTGTATACACACACACACATGTTTAAAACACGAAAAGAACGATTCGAGAACACATCACATGGGTTACTTACCTGGCTTCATGAGCACTCTAGGTCCTAGTCACATCTGTCAAAACAAATGGCGAAATGTCGTCAGAATCGCGACTTAAAGAGTTCTCGACGAAACTACGATAAAATCCCAGATCTTTCTGGAACAACCAAATCAAGTCCGATTTCAATACTTTCAATTTCAGTAATTTTTAAATATTATTATAAATTAACCTAAGTCATTAGTTAACTTAAATTCTCGGTTTACGTGTTTTTGAAAAATATTCTGAAAATATTTCCGCAAACGCTACGGAAGGGTCTCGAACCCTCAGAACCTTCCCAGATTTAACTAAACATGTTTGTAATATCATAAATAACTCATAACTATCATCAAAATCAAAACACATCTTTATACGTAAAAATCCACTTTTACCGAATACTTACATATTCTATCGGATCGATCAAACTCGTTCCGTTTTCACTTGGATTCTACCAAATACATATATTCAATATACTAATACTCAAACAATTCAATTTATATCCTTACGCTACTCTACAAAGCTACTGGATACATCTGAATATTTAATGGACAACTTGAAATTAGCGGATTTTTATCGGGAGGTCTTAACGAGATTTCGAGGCCATATACAGACTCCAAATGATCCCACGAATAAGTTGAAATGGACAAAATGCTGATCGAAGCTGATGTTCACATTGGGTCACTATTCATCTGAATCTTCTCCTCTCGATTCGCGTGAAACCAACTGCCATTCCGCAAACCTGACACTGCAACCTTGTAGTACTCTCCGAGAGCTTCGATTTGGCTAATGGCTCGGGCTGTGAAATGAAGCGACGATTTGGGATCGGGATACCCAATCCCGCGTATTTCTCTCTCCTTATCGCAGTTTTGCCGGTGACCTGAGGGCTCCGCCGGCCACCAACAAGAGCGACGTTGTGGGGTGGGGGTCGACTTGGAAGATTTGATAAATTATGCCATTTTGGCAATTAAAGGAAACTAAGAATATTTATAAAGAAGTTTCTAAAAATTACACTCTAACCCCCGAAAATTGAAATTAGGTCCATATCATGGGCTTTTCTCAGAAATTTATATTTTTGAAATCATTTTGATGTAAATTTCAAAAAATATTCAACATGAAAGTTGTTCGACTCAGAAATATGAGTCTGATGGTTCAAGAATCAACTCAATCAGAGTTCGTTTGCAATATTTATAGCCGAAACAAGAAACTTCTTAGTGTACAACGATATAATTAGGAATCGTGTAACCGGTTCTCGAAACCACGCATTTTCCTACGCGAAGAAACATCACTTAAAAATATTTCGATCTATTTTCCAACCTATATATTTTTATTTTCAAATACTATCACATTCCAAATCCTTAACTTAATTTCGAAAATCTTCCGGAACATTCTGAAAATTTCGGGATATTACATTCTCCATTCCTTATAAAAATTTGGTCCTCGAAATTTCTCTATCCTTACGTTCAACTCTTTGAAAATGAACACACATACGTTACAATCTTATCTTTATTCGGGAATCCTCTCATTTTACACATTTTCAAAGGTCACGTATTTCATACATCATTACAACTTATGTTATTTCAAAACAAAACACATCTAATCAAACATTTCATACCAGAATTAAATCAAACTTGTCATTTCAATTCATATTCATTCATAGGAACTTACTCAGCCATTTCAAATTCATCCACCAACAGAGGCAAAAAGTCGAACTTAAATCTTATACAGTTAATCATAGTCATCGTATCACAGATTCCTTATAGACAATCAGATACAATATTAAAAAGAAAAACATAATGTGAATCTCATATTATCTATTCCATCTGTAATCTGAAACAAAAATCATTCAATTCATTTTATATCATTTTATATCATATTTAGAAACGATACCAACATCAAAGTTTACATACGTACATATCTAATCGTACATACAATATTTTATGGCTAACTACTGACTACATAACTTATATAACCATCATAATACTCAAAAGATCTGTGAGTAACTTTAAACTTACATACATGCTCTCATAACTAACATAAACTTTATATAAATAAATACATCCACTGTCACAACCAGAAGTGACAAATAATCCTACATGCTCTTATAATGTTGATAATCTGAAATTTGTGAATCTCAGTCATCATTCAAAATAGAGAACGTAAAAAGATCTCTTTCAAAAACCATTTCGAAAATACATTTGAAAAACTCTTTTACTATAAACAAAATCATTTTCAAAATCCATTATTGTAAATCCATATCGAGCATCCAGCATAACTCATTGGACGAAAAAAACAAGCGCCTAATGCCCAAATCACGGGCATAGATAAGATAATGAACGAAACGATCCCTGTCAACAAAGGGTCGGGTCGACCCACTACAGTTGGACAAATCCCTATACAAGTGCCACGACAGAAACATATCATATCAATTATAAAACTGTAAAAACCATATACAAGCGTCGTGTTGGAAAAATATCATATCGTATAATATCATAAACAGTGCCGAAATTCATCAAAATCAAAATGTAATTCTTTTGAAATCTTTTTCCCCCAAAACGTGAATATGTGTAAATCAAAAGTAAATCATTACTGCAAACTTTTCAATATACATATCGATCGTCCACTGCTCAGTCGCGCGTATAGACCAGACAATGTACGAAATATTCGACACTAAAAGTAATAAAATAATATATATTTTTTAATATTATATCACTTTTACTGTCGAAATATTCGACGCTAAAGGTAATAAATTTCAACGCCAAAAGAAAAAAAAGTTTTTTATTAATTAAAAAATTATTTGACGTCGAAAATATTTGTCGCCAAATATGTGATTTAGGGTCGAAAATTACAATTTCTCGTCGAATTTTTTTAGACGCAAAATGTTGTACTTTAGCGTCGAGATTTTTTATTTCGACGCTAAATGTCTTTCTCGTCCACATTTTAAAATCGAAAATTATCGACGCTAATAACCTTTAGCGTCATTATTTTTCGACGCTAAAGATCTTATTTTTTAAAGTGTACTTGTAACACGCCGATAATTATGACATAAATTCCGGTGACCGCTTCAGCGTGCATGATTTGATATGTGATATAAATCATGAACGAATGTGAATCTGCTCGTGAAATTATTTTCTTGAAATTCAATAAATTATTTACAGTTCCGGTATGAAATTATTTTTCCGTTTTATACCAGACATCCCTTAGTATTTTTACAATAATGTTTTCATACGATATCCCATTTTAGTGAATTGTATATCTTCGAAAATTAAGACGAAGATCTACAACTTTCATGTTGAAAGCTTTCTCGAATTCAGAATCAAACCAAGATAAAAATGCAAGTCTTTATAGCTGTACTATAGCAGTTCGAAAAAAAAAATATGTCCTCCATTTCATAAAGCCAAACCAAGCCCAATTGCCTTACATTTTCAGCCCATTAGCTAAATCATTTCAAGATCTCTAGACTTCTCTAAAGCAAACTAAACTAAACAAGAAATCATCAAGAAGCTTCACAAGTCATGAATGAAAAATTAAAAGCCAATTGTCTCTCAATTTCTTCATTCTACCGAGAGTGGTGAGGGATAAAGCCAAAGAAAGTCAACAAAGAAAAATCAAGAAAAGAAATCACTTTCCTTTAGCCAAATTTGTGAGCAATCCAAGAAGATCAAGTATCAAGATTGCAACTCCAAGCTCTAGGAACTGGGTTGAGAAGAAAAGCAAGTTGATCCAAGGTAAAGTAATTTCATTTAACAATTTTAAATTTAGAGTATGATGGTGATAATATATGTGTATGAAATAATAATGCTTGAATAGTTATCATTAGTAGATAAATAATTAGGAAGTGTGAGTTTGATATATTGGTTATGGAAACCCTAGATGTTGGTTAGAAAATGGGAAATCTTTAATTGGGTGTTGAAATACTAAAATTGGGTGGTGGATGTTGCTAAAAGTTTTGTTGATGGAGAATAGTGCATTAGAAGATGTAAAATTATGGATTCGACAGTATAAAGATAGAGGTGGCTATTTTGGGTTGTTGGATGAATGTTGGAGTTTGTTGAAATATGATTTTGGGATTGGAGAGAGTAACATAAGGGTAGGTTGTGGTAATGGTGTTTAAATGGACATGTTGTACGCCAAGTATTTGACAAAATATATAACCTAGATTAAGTTGATAAATAAGTAGATTTTAGGCATAATTAAGAGTGTTCATAATTGTCACAACCCCCTCCCTAGAACGGGCCCAACCCTAGAAAGGGGTCCGAGAACCACTTCAGCTCGAGCACATATATGTCATGCAATTGAACCAAAAGTTCGCAAAGAAGATAATATTCCATAAAATGCAATCAAATAAATCTCAATTAAGTGTTTACACTAAAAATGTCTGAAAACATAAAATTATCATAAATGTCTTATCTCAAAAGCCAAAAGAAATGTCTGGACCAACCCGACTGATGACTGTGGCAAACGAGTCAAATCCTGGTACTGATACAGCTACTGACACATGAAACACATTGTGAATCCTTTCTAACTCTGGTGGTAATGCTAGACGATATGCCACTTTGTCCACTCTCTCTAATATCTCGTAAGGACCAATATAGCGCGGTGCTAACTTTCCTTTCCAGCCAAATCTCAATACTCCCTTACAAGGGAAGACTTTCAAGAAGACTTTATCCCCCACTTGGAACTCAATGTCCTTTCTTCTTTTGTCAGCATAACTCTTCTGTCGACTCTGCACCTCCAACAGTCTAGTTCGGATAAGTCTGATCCTCTCAGATGTCATATCCACCAAGTATGAATCACAAATCTATCTATCTCTAACCTCGCTCCAACAAACAGGAGTCATGCACCTCCTCCCATATAATACCTCAAATGGAGCAATCCCGATACTCGCCTGAAAGCTTTTGTTGTAGGCAAACTCTATCAGATGTAAATGACCATCTCATCCTCAAGCAAAAGTCAATACACATGATCTCAGTTGTCCTCCAAAGTCTGAATAGTCCACTCTGACTGCCCGTCAGTCTAAGGGTAAAATGATGTGCTCATAGTAATCTTCGACCCCATAGACTTCTGGAAACCCTGCCAAAAATGATAAGTAAATCTGGCATCTCTATCTGATACAATCGATGCTGGTACTCCATGTAACCGCACAATCTGCTCCACATACAGTTCTGCTAGCCTCTCTGGTCCCCACGTAACTCGAATCAGTAGAAAATGGGCAGACTTAGATAATCAGTCCACTATCACCCAAATCACATCATAGCCATTTTGTGTCCTCGGTAGCCCTACTACAAAATTCATCACAATGTTTTCCCACGGCCACTCAGGTGTAGGTAGAGGCTGGAGTAATCCAACTGGGTGCGGATGCTCTGTCTTGACCTGCTGACAAACCAGACAGCGAGATACAAACTCTGCAATCTCTCTTTTCATTCCCGACCATCATTAGGTTTTCTTCAGATTCTGATACATCTTGGTACTCCCATGATGCATGTTATATGAGGCATCATGAGCTTCATCCAAAATCTCATGCTTAAGTGCTCTGGTAGACGGTACCATAACTTTTTCATCAAAAAGTAATACATCCTCTGAACTCAGTCTAAAAGTACTAATATCTCCCCATGTGGCTTATGTTTTCCATTTCTTGCATTGTTCGTCCTCATCTTGTGTTGTTTTGAGTCTATCTTACAATGTAGGTCGAACTTTCATATGAGCAAGAAGTCCTCCTCTGTCAGATACCTCAAAGGTCAAACTTAGTGTCGCCATCTCCTCAAACATCCTCTGTTTAGCTCTCAGAAATTGCAGTTTACCCACATTCTTCTTACTGAGTGCATCAGCAACTACATTAGCCTTCCCCGGATGGTAATTAATAGTACAATCATAGTCACTGAGGAGCTTCATCCAACGCCTCTGCCTCAAATTCAACTCTCTCTGAGTGGGAAGATATTTCAGGCTCTTGTGGTCATTATAAATCTAACACTTGGCACCATATAGATAATGCCTCCAAATCTTACAAGCATGTACAATTGTTGCTAACTCCAGATCATGGGTGAGGTAATTCTTCTCATGGGTCCTTACCTGTCTCGAAGCATACGTGATCACTCTCTCATGCTGCATCAGCACACATCATAATCCCTGATGTGATGCATCCGTATAAACCACATACTCGTCAAGTCTAGACGATAGAGTGAGTACCGGTGCAGTAGTCAATTTCTCCTTCAAAATCTGAAAGCTCATTTCATAATCGCCAGTCCACAAAAATGGTACTTCTTTTCTCGTCAACTGAGTCATCAGAGCGGCAATAATAGAGAAGTCTCGGATAAATCGATGGTAGTAGCCTGTTAATCCCAAGAAGCACCGGACCTCTGTCGCTGTCCTTGGTCTCTCTCAGTTAAGAACTACTTCGACCTTTTGCGGATCTACATATATACCCTCTCATGAGATGATGTGTCCTAAAAATACCACTTTGTCCAGCCAAAACTCACATTTAGAGAACTTGGAATATAACTGCTCCCTCCTCAAAATATCCAATACTAATCGAAAGTGTTGCTCATGATCAATTCGGGAGGACGAATATACAAGGATGTTGTCAATAAACACTATAAAAAAACTTATCCAAATACGACTGAAACATCTATTCATCAAACTCATGAATGTTGCAGGTGCATTATATGTCTGAGATGTCTGTCATCTACCACCATCTACTCCACTCGGAGTCCCTCTGCTTTTGTCATGTGTGAAACATGTGCCTCACCCACGACTACTACCAGAACTGATCCATCTACCATGTCCTGATGTTATTGCTCATTCTGCCGGTTGCTCAACTTCTCAAGATATATCACAAGCGGAACAATCTCTGGCCAAATGTCCAAACTGCTGACATTCGTAACATCTATTTACTATGTTGTATTATGTGTTGATATGATCCTCCTAATTATAACATCGGCGTATGCTAGTCGGTCGAGATGCTACACTCGCTGCACTCTGATCAGCAAACAAGTATTGTGCCTCTAT
The DNA here is from genome assembly GCA_019454045.1 of Zanthoxylum bungeanum. Classification (NCBI taxonomy): domain Eukaryota; kingdom Viridiplantae; phylum Streptophyta; class Magnoliopsida; order Sapindales; family Rutaceae; genus Zanthoxylum; species Zanthoxylum bungeanum. The sequence continues at coordinate 53,018 of SKCR01033746.1, forward strand.
TATGAACTTGGTTAGTCTGACCCCTATGGAATTATCCTCTGGGAGGTGCACTCTGGGTGGTAACTCGTTGTGTCTCGGCTACTGAGAATATTGTCTACTATTATATATGCTCTGTCTCCTATCAGAAAACTCATCTGGTCTCATCTTCCTGCTCTCTCGAAAGGCTGCTATGTTCACTCTCTCGACCTTGATGTCACTCTCAGAAATCATAGCTCTGTCAACTAGTACTATATATGTTAACTTCCCCAAAATCAAGATCTGTGATCTAATCTTCTGTCTGAGCCCGCCCTTGAACTTCTCTCATTTGTCTTCTTCTCGCTGAATTAATTCTGGGAAGTACCGGGATAGGGAAATCATCCACCTCTCATACTCCATTACTGTCTCTGATGGTCCCTGAACCATATGCTCAAACCGATGACGCTGCTCACTACGATAAGCATAAGTCAAGTACTTCTCATTGAAGGCTTCCTCGAACATATCCTAGGTGATATACTGAGGTCTTCTAAGTCCATCAGCTCTCCAATAATCTGGTGCTCTCAGTCTATCTGTCAGTATAGTCTCAGTGTCCTTCCACCAGGTCTCCGCCTCACCTCTCATCATAAAGGTAGCAAACCTAACCTTCTCTTGATCTGTCAAGTCTAACACACTGAATATATGCTCAATATCATTCTTCCATTTCTAAGCAGGAAGGGGATCAGCTGTATCATGAAACTGAGGAGGCCTCAAATTAAGGAACTGGTCTAGCTTGCTCGTACTACCACCGGTGCTCGAAGGTACATTAGTTGCTGGTCATCTGGAAACCATCTGTATAACAACATCAATAAACCTCCCCAAAACATCTTCTACATTAGTGGCAGTCGGGGGAACTGAAGGAGCGGCATGAGTCTTATTAGGTATAGTTGCAGGAATATGGTTAGGTACAACTGCAAGAGTAACGATGGGGCGACTGTCGAAACTATTGGAGGTATAGGTCTAGAACCTTCGTTATCCTCAAAAAAATTTGTCACGACCCCCTCCCTAGAGCGGACCCTACCCTAGAAAGGGGTCCGAGAACCACTTTAGCTCGAGCACCTATATGTCATGCAATTGAACCAAAAGTTTGCAAAGAAGATAATATTCCATAAAATACAATCAAATAATTGTCAATTAAGTGTTTACCACCAGAGTTAGAAAGGATTCACAATGTGTTTCATGTGTCAGGTGCTGAAGAAATACATACCAGGATTTGACTCGTTTGCCACAGCTGTCAGTCGGGTTGGTCCAGACATTTCTTTTGGCTTTTGAGATAGGACATTTAGGATAATTTCATGTTTTCAGACAATTTTGGTGTAAACACTTAATTGAGATTTATATGATTGCATTTTTATGAAATATTATTTTTCTTTGTGAACTTTTGGTTCAGTTGCATGACATATAGATGCTCGAGCTGAAGTCGTTCGCGAACCCCTTTCTAGGGTTGGGCCGGCTCTATGAAGGGGGTCGTGACAATAATATTAAAAAAAAATCCGTTGGGAGTTGCCAAATTAAGAAGTATTAAGTAAGATGACAAATAAGAAAATTGAGTAGTGAAGTTAACCTGAAATAGTTTCTGGACAAGTCAAACGTAATTAGTCATAAGTTGAGTTCTGTAAGTCGAAATCACGTTCTGTAAATTTATGGATAAACTAGACATATAAGAGAATAACATATCCAAAAATTAGAATTTTAGGACAAACGATGAGACCGAACCGAATTTTTAGAGTTGGGCAACTTGCTGCCCATGTGCCCAGTTTTTCACTTGGATAGCCCTTGTACTTTAGCTTATAACTTGAGTTTCTGATGTTGGAATCAAGATTCGTAAAATTCTGGATAACGTAGATACATAAGGGAATACCATATCCAAAAATTAGAATTTTTGGACTTAGGATGAAGTCACACCGAATTTTCGAAGTTTGGTGATCTGTTGCGATAAACCCAGCTTATTTTTCCGACGACCTTTATTAATTATATTATGGAGCTCCAGCAATCTTCCGGCTTACATGATAATTGGAAACCTCTTTTTTTCCTGAAGAATCAAAAGTTTCATCCTCAGGAGTATAAGTAGTTAACTTAATGTTATCATTGGAAGGATCGTCAAGAACTAAAACAAATGCACGACTGCCGTCAACATGTTGTGAATATGTAGTAGCATCGGATGCAAACTTCCAGCATAAATGATAGTTTCCATCATCCCAAATCGTCATAATGAGATAACTTGCAAACCTTCCATCAGGTAACTTCCCTAAATAATGAACCTCTACTGGTTTTTCCTTATTCCCAAGCCACTTAGCTCCCAACTCCTCTTCCTTTCCATCAAGAATATACTCTTTATCGTTAGATATATATTAATTTCCTATATTAACCAACTTCTACCAGCTGAAAGCTTAGATTGTCCAATTGGTGCATTCATAGTTGTGTAGTATCAGCTATTTGAATTAGGGGTGGTAATTTGGGTTAGAATTTGTTTATTCGTTCGATTCGATTTGATTCGCTTTGAAGCGAATACGGGTTTGAAAAATAGATTCGTTTAATAAATGGGTCAATTCGATTCGATTCGTTTATTAAATGAATCGAATATGAATTTAAGCTTATTTATTTGTTTATTCGTTTAGGATTCGTTTTATTATTTTCTTGTACTAGTTATTGATATTTTTCAATTAAGATTAGAGAAATTATGGCTAATTACCATAGAAAAAATAATATTGTCGATATTTGGTGAGATATTTTTATTAAATATATTAATTACATATTTCATATGTATATATTTATGAAAAATTAATGTAAATAAATTATGGTAAATTATATTATTGAATAATATCTTGACTAAATGAATATTCGTATTCGATTCGTTTATTAAACGAATCGAATACGAATCCTGATATTATGATTCGTTTAATAAACGAATCAAATACAAATCCATCACATTTTAATTCGATTCGTTGATTCGTTTTGCCACCTCTAATTTGAATATTATATCTACTAACATAATCACTCTATAAATCAAGAAATATTATCCTCACGTTATCAATAATTGAAGAAACAATCACAGTTTTATAATCTAATAAAACATAATAATTTTGTTAAATATTTTCCAAATCTTATATTTTAAACCTTGCATCCAAAACAAAAGCAACAAGATAAAGTAATGATATGTCTTTGCAATTATTAAGTCATTTTGTCCTCATTGGTGCAACATATTTTTTAATTATATTTGAAGGATCGTCAAAAACATTATTAGGATCATCAAATTCATAGTTAGGATTACCAAAAATATTATTAGGATCATCAACGTCATAAGGATCATCAAATTCATTGATATTATTAGGTTCGGCGAATACCCCAACAATGTGAAGACTTGTAAGGAGAAAAATATTTGAAGTTGGATAACAAACCGCACTTAAAATATTTGTAGCATCATTAAAAAATTTTAAAATCTCTAAAAAAAAATTAACAAACTTCCTAATGACTGAGATATAAAATTATATCATATTGATAGTGAGGAATAAATAAACATAATAAATATTTATATTCAAAAACTTCATTTAATAAAAAATAAGTAGAGTTCCAACGAGCTAGAACATCACAACCGAATGTTATCGGCCTAACACCGTTTTCCTTACAAAAAGTACAACAATCTCTTCTAATTTTAGAATACCACCAAGTTAAATTAATTATTTTTTTAATAGGTGCAATATGAGAGTTTAAAGATTTCAAGCCATCTTATACACATAAATTCAAAATATGACATGCACATCGAACATGGAAAAATTTACCTCGCAAATTTGGTTTGCAAAAAACTTTAAGTTCATTAATTGATGCAGTATTAGCCGATGCATTATCAAACAAATAGGTAATATTTTTTGTTTGCACTAATCCATATTGCTATAAAATATTACTAATCATTACTTAAATATTATATGTAGTGTGTGTTATATCAAAAAGACAAAAGATAATAATTCTTTTGAATAAATAATTAATCATCAATCCAATGACATGTCACACTTATGTATGAATGTGACTAACAATGGTCAGTCCATATGTCACTACAAATTGAAATACGACCTTTAAGTTTAAAAAATAATTCCATTTTACATGTCATCTTAATAAGTTTACATGCAGTAGGATTCAAATTTTAATTGTTAAATCTTTAAAAGATATTTTTCACTAAAAGTAAAAGCTAAATATTCCATGACAATAAGTTTAGTTAGATTATCTTTCCACGAGATTCATTATATTTAAATAATTTAGTAGAAGAAGAAGAACTTGGACCAGAAGCACAAAACCATGTCATCTGTATTTCTGTTGTATTAATCACAAACTCAGTTTTATGAGTCCTCCTCACATGACCCTGCCATAGTTCCATACCCGCCAGTGTGTTTGTAAATTTTTTCACAATAATTACAGACATCATTCTTCTCACCAATGACATTATTCACGACCAGAGTGTAAAAGGTTCTCCTCTTATGGATGGGAGGGTTCTTGCCTCCGCCCGATCGCTTGAATCTATTCCTACCTTATATTTTGTCAACATTTCATAACCTTGATTTTTCACATGAATACGTTAAGTTGGTTCACCAGTGGTATATTGAGTGGTATCATCAGCCTCAGGAATGTTAGTGTTATGTGATTAGCTTGTCATTATAATGAAGAGATTGAGATAATAAGAGAATAAATTGATCGAATATATGAGATTCGAGAAATTGAGAGACTGAGAATAGAATAAATGATTTTTTTGATTTTGGAAAATGAATTAAAGGGTTATTTATAGTGTTTTTAGATTATTTTTTATGATGCCTAAAATGCCCCAAAATATAATTGTTAGGAGAGGAAAATTAGACATTTTAAACTTATTATTATTATTATTACTATTACTATTATTCTTAATTAAAAAAAAAATTAATGGTGGGCGCTAACGGTTAGACATTATAGTTAACGATTTTCAACACCGTTACGGTTCGAACCGTAACAACCGTTAGCGCCCAACGGTAATTTTTTAATTAATTAATTAATTAATAATAATAATAATAATAATAAGTTTAAAATGTCTAATTTTGCCCCTCCCAACAACTATATATTTTGGGGCATTTTAGGCATCATAAAATATCTAAAAACACTATAAAAATAATTCATTTTCCAAAACAACAAAATCATTTATTCTCTTCTCAATCTCTCAATTTCTTGAATCTCATATATTCGATCAATTTATTCTCTTATTATCTCAATCTCTTCATTATAATGACAAGCTCATCACATAACACTAACATTCCTGAGGCTGGTGATACCATTCAACATACCATTGGTGAAACAACTTAAAAAGCCATAAAATCACAAAATCATTCCAACCGCCCAAATCGGCAGTTGGAAATGCTATTAACCTTAACCGAATTGGACTGGATCGGATCAATTCGGTTACGATTTTACGGTTATTTTGACCAGTCAACAGTTTGATTGACGGTTGATCAACGGTTCGATTGCAGTTCGGTTACGATTCCTAATCACAACCATGTGCATATCTAGACGGAGGGAGTAGTAACATGCCTCAAATTACAAGATATAAATTAACAAAATTCACAGAAACGTTCAAGGTTGAAGAAGGTACGTGGGAAACGTCAATAATTCTAACGTCAACGTCGTATGAAGTATAAAAATTAAATTTCAGACTTTGTTTTGGCTGACTTTCTTTTATATGCTAAAATAAGATCCACTGGAAAAATAATATTCGGGTATGAAGTGTAATCCAATCATCAAGTGATCTATTCAAATACCCCAGTTGATTATTAAAAACTCCCACATGAACTACTAAATGCAATCTAATATAAGAAATAAGTTCATTCTCATTATCGAATATGGTGATAGAGATCACAAAAATCTATGGGGGAGTCTGGTATATTAAAATTTGGTATGATTATAAATTTTTATACTCATTAATTAAACAGATCGGTTATAGATATTGTCATTGTCAAATTAATAAAGTAAAAATCTTGATGTAAATGAATATTGAACGAGACGAACATTACAATCGAATACATATATAATTTTCATATCCATTAATTAAATGAACTAAATATAAATATAATAATGACATTCTCGTAATACATCTGACTTGTTTCTATCCCTTGGGAGTTGGGGTCGATGATGGTCACATTTGAATCTAGCGGAGTTTTTAGATGGTAGGTTAGACCAATCAATTTTTTATTGGAAAAACCATCGCAACAAAATTTTCAAAAGTAATGATATTTATAAAAAAATAAAAAAAAAACATAAAAATTTGTACAAAAATATAAAAAGTTTTTAAAAAAAATACTATAAGACAAATAATTATATTGCTGGATTAGTTTTTTTTTTTTTTTTTTTTTTTTGTGTTTTTCTACAAGTTTTTGCAATTTTATCATTTTTAAACTTTTAATTAATGAAAGTAAAAAAAAATGCACAAAAAAATTACACAAAATTATCAAAGATATAAATTTATGTTTTTGACCGGCGCGTAAACACACACGTATAACGCAAGCATACGTATCGTTCAAGTAGTATAAAATATCGATCCCACGATGACTTAATATCTGATCTATTAATTTTATGAGGTCAAATGATTACTAGTATCTAACAGGTTGTTTGATTGATTTGAAATGGTGACGATTCTAAATTTAAAAACAAGTAAATAAAATTGTTGAAAGTATGTTTTAGGAAAATTCAATATTAAAAACTATCTAGGGTTGTGATTTCTTTTAATATCATTTTAAGATGAAGTGGTTATCTTAAAGTTGGGTAATATATTGATTTATTAACCTGGAACACTAAATTATGCAAAAGCCTCTGTCGATGGTCAGACGCAAATACCCAGTTTAACCCAATTGAACCATATGTATATGTCAACCAAATTATCTGGATTCATTAAGTTTAAGTTCCAATTATGGCTACCCCCGCCCGACAGGTATATGTCTATCTGTAAGGAAATCTATTAAATGGTTATTTATCCTCAAAGAAGATCGTGAGCTATTAAGTCTAAGGCTGAAACCTAAAATCCCTATGTCTAGTTCATTTTAGATTTACCAGATCAATTTTATTAATGACCAGTTAATAAAAAAGCATTAAGATTAAGACTCAATAAATAAATCTTTATAATACCAAACTATAATCTAACCCCTTATAAACCGGTGATATTAGAATTCATCACAACCCTAGATAACTTATTTAGTTACAACACATAACTAGGGCTGGTAAAACAACTTGAAAATAAAAGACATGAAGTAAAAATGCGGTAAAGTAAATACTGAAAAGTAAATTACAATAAAATAAAATGCTAAGGTAAAAGGAATTACTTTTACTACTACTAATTTAGATATCTCCCATAAAATAATATATAAACTTGTGATAATATTACCAACCGACCAATCTGGCGGTATCCTGATTAAGTCAAATTAAGTCCAACCAGCCATTAAGGCGGTAATATTTGTCCATAAACCAGCCATAAGGCGGAACCAAAATTAAATTACCAACCGACCAATCTGGCGGTATCCTTGATTAGTCAGGTTTAAACCAGATTAAAATTAAATTACCAACCGACCAATATAGCGGTATCCTTTTTAAGTCAAATTTTAAATAGTGAATATATTATTTTTAAGGGAGATTAATCTAAATAGCAATAGTAAAAGAATTACCTTTCACCCCAGCTGGGGAAGTTACCTCCTCATGGTGAATAGTAAAAACTGTAAAAAGTAAAAAGAAAGTAAATTACTATTATTACAAAAAGTAATTAAAATTATTACAAAACTAAAAACTAAAAATTTAAAGAAACTTAGAGAGAGAATAACTCCCTATTTACATCAATGAAATGGGAGAGAATGGTACATCTAAAACTGAAATTTGAAGCTCTATTTATAAGCGTGGATAGGGTTCCAGCGTCGCGACGCCAAGGCCTTTGCCGTCGCTACGCCAGCTTTTGTCGACGTGGCACGCTCTGGTTCGTCGGTTGCAGATTCTGGATCAGTTGACACGTGGCGAGGTTGTTGGCTTCAATTATTATGACATGTGGCGGCTTCTGATTGGTCGATTAGATTCTAATCCGCCACGTGTCAGATAAGGATTAGATACTCAATGATTGATGTTGACGTGGCGGTGACGTGGCGACACGTGGGAAAGAGACTGTCGGCACCGTAGGATTGCGACACGTGGCGACATGTGTCATGCTGTGATTGGCTGATGATGACGTGGCATGTTGACTCGGTTGACCTGCTTACGTGGATGATGATGTGGCAAGACGCGTGGAAGAGTTGACTCGTTGACCGGATGACATGGCGACACGTAGGATGACACGTGGCACACATGGAAATAGTAATTGTCGACAACGTAGGATGATGACACGTGGCACGGCGCACGTTAGCAAATCGGCTGTGATGGTGACACATGGCACGGCGCACGTTAGCAAAGTCAAACTTTTCTCAGATTCTGATTCGTGGACCCGGCGCACGTTAGCACTGTTCGGTGCACAAAACACATCAAAATATTCACAAGACTCAAGAAACTATACAAAATATTAGGTTAAATGAGTGGAAAATAGTGATAGATTTACCACTCATCACACTTCCAAACCTAACATTTTGCTAGTCCTCGAGCAAAACACAGAATAAAATAACATAAATCAAATTTAACTAAGCCACTTCCGTAGGGATCACGGTTGCATTTAGCATATGCAACAAGCCTTTAAACCCCTAGGTGTCCCTAGTGGACGAGTTGTAGTCTTGTGAGGGTTTACAGCAATGATACCCACAAACATTTTACAAAAGTAAAAAGGTAGTAAAACTAATGCACACAAAAGCAAAAAGACAAGCGAAAAGAGAATAAATATGTTAGTGACTAATCAGGTGAAACTTCTACACCAAGTTACTAGTTGTTTTCTTTCATTCTAAATTACTGAATAAGTAAATTCTCCGATTATATTTACCATTCTTCATATACACAGCCAACATAATATTAAACAACTCATTTTTGCCCACAGCAGTCATAAGTGCTGTTGATAAGAGAGTAATATTTTTGTCTTAAAGTTTTATCAGAATTCACACCTTTTGTAGTAATGGAATAATTTTTCTCATTTTTCTGATTTTTTCTTTGATTTTTATTTTCTATTTTTTATTTATATATAATATCTTCCATCTATGTAGCGAGTGTTGGGTCGGGACTCCCAAACCAGTTGGCTTTAGGGCACCAGGTGTTAAGACACCCCTACGGACTTAATTACTCAGACTTCAGATATATATATTTTTTGCAGCATCTTCGATCTATGTAACGAGCTTTGGGCCAGTGACTCCCAAACCAGTTGGCTTTAGGGCACTAGGTGTTAAAACACCCTTACAAACTTAATAACTCGGATCTCAGATTTTTTTTTGTTTTTAATCCATCACTTTTTGAGATGCTTCCTCCGATTAAACTAGAGCACTGAATATTACAAACTTTTCAATTTTAGCTCATGTCTGTATGTTTCCATGTATGTTGATAATACCTGTCAACTGAGCATATGAAGATTCATTTTAGTCAGTGTTATAGAGAATTCACAAATTAAATAATTTAAAAGGAAATAAACAAAAATTAACTTGTTTCGAAATAGGTTTGAGATACGTCTCAGGAGTGAAAACTTCTTACTCGGCTATTTTTTACCAATTTCACCTTTTAAGTCAAAATAAAAATACAAAAATACAAAATATTTTTGTAATTTTTGAAAAAATTTCAATTTTTTTTGTATTTTTTGAAAAATTTTGGACTAAAAATAAAAACAACATACAAACTAAAAACAAGGTACTAATCAACTAATTACCTCCCTCAAACCTAAATGAGACATTGTCCCCAATGTCTTAAACAGTAGAAGAAGAGTTTAGAAAATAATACCTGGTTAGCTGAAAATTTACAGGAATTTAAAGGTTAAGATCTAGATTAATCTGACGTCTCTTACCACGATCATCCTCAGACCAATTTATCTTTGAAAGAATAGGGTCAACTCGTGGTTCATAGGCTATGAGTTGGTCTATTAGATCCGGGGCAGTTCTGGCAGTAAAGAGGAGTTCTTTCAAAGGTTTTGACACGAACCCATTTCTCCGAACATCATCAAGAAACACACAAAGAAAATCATAAAATCCATCAACGTTGAGCAGTCCAATTGGTTTTTGGTGTATGTTCAGGTTCGCCCAAGATAACACAATAAAAATTTCCTCCAATGTACCCAAGCCACCTGGAAAAGCGATAAAAGCATCAGCACGATTAATCATTTCTACCAGTCGTTCAGACATACCTGGCACGATCTGTTCCTCACCGTTTGATGATCCAATAAGATTTGCCTCTGCCAAGGGTTTTGGGATGATTCCCAAAACATGATTGCCTCATTCCTGTACAACCTTTGAAACGATCCCCATAAGTCTGAGATTTCCTCCGCCATATATTAAGTACATATTCCTTGCAGCTAAGACTCAACCCAATTCTTGTGCTGCTTCTACGTATTGTGGCTTTACACCAACACTACTACCGCAAAACACACAGATGTTTTCAACTCGTCTTCTTGAAGTGGCTTCCATTTTTTTATGTATTTCTTTCTCAACTCTGGATGCCTTCAAAAGTGCAATGACGGGTTGAATTTATAGTACCTGAAAAAGGGTGAGTAAAAATAGCACAAGTTTCTTCCAGATGACGATTGTAGCGAATTAATATCGTGATAGTCAAAAAGGTCTGGATCATGTCGGAGAAAATAAAACAAAACAGCAAAACAAATTACAATTATTAGGAAAAGACAAAGAGATATAATATTTACAAGAAAAGTAGCGGCTTGATTGACGTCTGTGCGTCAGGGACAAGCTTCCCATCCAATTTTCTTATAAATTGGCAAACGGGGTCTTTTTGAGTCAGATTCCCGAGACTTAACAGTTGTCTTTCCTTTTGGAATTGTGCATATAACATGCGAATTTCATGATACACACATCCACTGGGATGCGTCTCAAGAGTTTTAGATATGTCATCCAAAGACTCCTTACTCAAGCCATCCCTAATGAAGTTAATCTTATCTTCGCAGTTATCGGACACCATTCCTAAAGAACGACAACGAGAATTACAAAATATGCGAGCACATTTATAACAAACACACATTCTTTTGGCTCTTCTCTTTTTAGCATATGTGCTCTTTTCTAAGCCAGGCAGATGTGAAATAAAAGAGTTAGAAGACTCACCTGCCAATTGGACTCGTGCTTCAATTAACCAACGAATGTCAGTAGGAATACCTTTGATCATCAGTAGTCTCATTCGTTCCAAGCGAGCTTTGTATGCTTTCATCAGAGATTTTTGAGGGATAGAAGGAAATTGCTTGCGAAGATTTATGAGAGCTTCTTCCATCTTGAAATGTCTAAACCTGCAAAAATTAAACACACAAAAATAAAACACACCATATCACAATATATACACAAATTGCATGGGTTGCCTCCCTGCTAGCGCTAAGTTTAAAGTCGTCAGCCAGACTTGACTTCTCGAACGTTAAGCTGGATCTGAAAGTGTAACACTTTCTTTTTGTCGCTCAAATGATTCTCCCCAGTAGTGCTTAACACGCTTATTTTTAACCTTGAAAGTCTTATTGGAGTCAGGATCATGTATCTCAACGGCTCTATTTGGTAAAACTTTGGTGATCACAAATGGACCTGACCACCATGATTTTGGCTTCCATGGGAAGAACTTCACCTTGATTTGTTTAACAGTACCTTCTGCCCTGGTTCCAGTTGTATGCGTACTAACTTCTCATCATGTCTTTTCTTGCCCTTTTCTTTGTACAATTTGGCATCCTCAAAAGGCTGATTGTGAAATTCCTCCAATTCGTTGAGCTGGTGGAACTTTTTCTCTTATGTTGCTTGTAGTGCAAGAATTGGCTCTTTCAGTGCAAAAGATGCTTTATCTTTAGGCTTTACAGGCAATTGACATGTTTTAAGTTTGTCAGTAGAACTTTGTCTTTCATCAGAGTTCTGAATGATACTGTGTATCACATCAAGTTTGAAACATTCCTCCTTCTTTTCATCATCTGGGAAATTCATGGCCTTGAAAACATTGAATGTTACTTCTTGGTCATGTCCCTCATGGTTAATTCTCATTTTTGTACATCATAATGGTTCGACCTGTAGCCAAGAATGGTCTCCCGAGGATGATTGGCATGTCTGTGTTCTTCCATATCAAGGACAATAAAATCTGCTGGGAAAATGAATTTGTCAACCTTGACCAGCACATCTCAACTACACCTCTCGGAAATACGAGCGTTCTATCAGCAAGTTGTAGTGAGACTGAAGTTGGCATTGTTTCTCCAATCTGTAATTTTCTGAAAATAGAAAAAGGCATCAAGTTAACACTAGCACCTAAATCACACAGAGCCTTACCGAAGTCATGTTCTCCTATGGTGTAAGGAACAATGAAACTGCCAAGATCTTTCAACTTTGGGGGAAGTTTCCTCTAAATGATAGCGCTGCATTCTTCTGATAATGCTACTGTCTCGTAATCTCCCAATCTCTGCTTTCGTGAAAGAATGTCTTTCATGAATTTGGCATAGCTGGGCATTTGTTCCAACGCTTCTGCAAATGGAATGTTGATATGCAGTTTTTTAAAGATCTCCAGGAATCGAGAAAACTACTTGTCCAATTTGTTCTTCTGAAGACGTTGAGGAAAAGTTGAGTTGGAATGATCTGTTCTTTTTCTTTGCTTCTTTTTCCTCCATCTGTTGCTTTGTTTCTTTTGGAACTTCCTCAGCAGCTGTTTTGGCTCCAACATCTTTGTTTGATTTAAGTACCGCTTTTTAACATGATGGCATGACATTGCTCATTCCCCATGTTTCTTGGATTTGGCTCTGTGTTGCTAGGAAGGGTACCTGATGGTCTGTAACTCTAAGCATTGGCCAGTTGTCCGATTTGATTCTCCAGTGCTTTGATGGAAGCTGATTGACTTTGAAATAATGCTGCTTGGGATTGAAACATATCATCATATCTTGCTGCTTGAGAGTCGTGTTTTACTTCTATCTTTTTCAAATGGGTCAACACTTCTGTTATTCCTGGTTCATTTGCTTGCTCTTGGCTTTTGTTCTGTTGTTGGAATCCAGGTGGTGGATAGTTGTGCTGTTGGCCTGAATTGTTGCTCCATGATAAATTAGGATGATTCTTCCACCCTGGGTTGTAGGTGTTGAAATAAGGATTGTTCCCCTGTCTGTTGAAATTATTGACAAAATTCACCGTTTCTTCAAGTTGGTTCGACTCTGGTGCTCCTCCATATGGTGAACTTGTGGATCTAGTGGTAAGAGTCTCCATGAATTTGCATATCTGATCTAGCTTGGCGTTGACTGCTGTATTGGCTCCACTTTCATAAATTCCTGCAATTCTTTGGATCATGCTCCTTTCTGTTGGCCACAAGGAATTGTTGTTGGCCATTTCTTCGATTAGGTCCCAGGCTTGATCTTCTCCTTTTACCATCAAGGCTCCTCCAGCAGCAGCATCAATTTTGGTTCTCATTATTCCAGAAAGCCCATTATAGAATGTTTGGACTTGAACCCATTTTGAAATCTCATGGTGAGGACATTTCCGGAGCAAATCTTTATACCTTTCCCAAGCTTCGCAGAGGGATTCTGAATCTTGTTGTACAAAGGATGTGATGTCATTCCTCAATTTTCCGGTTCTGGCTGGTGGAAAGTACTTTGCAAGAAATTTGGTGGCTAAAGTGTTCCAAGTTGTGATAGAACCTGGGGGGTAGTGAATATAGCCAAGCTTTAGCTCTGTCCTTCAAGGAGTATGGGAAACACGCAGTCTCATTGCTTCTTCAGCTTCTCGGTTGTAATTGAAAGTGCCACAAACTTCCAGGAAGTTGCTGATGTGGGCATTAGGGTCTTCAGTTGCATTCCTCCAAACTGCACTGATTGCTGAATCATCTGGATGCATGTTTTGATGTCACCTGCATTTGCTAGTAAGGGAGGGAGTACAATGCAAGAAATGAGTCTGTCAACCACCGGAATGGTTCTGTCTCGATGGGAATTGGTGGTGCAACCTCCAAAGGTTCAGGTTCCATTTTGACTAAAGCTTTTTGCCTTCTCGCCTTTTCCTTCTCAACTGTCTGATGGTTCTTTCATTTTCCGGGTCAAGCGGTCGGAGTTCAAAGCTTCTCTGGTTCGTCTCATGAAGTTTCTGAGAACCTGAAACACAAGAAAAAAAAACAATAAGTAAAAAGAAAATTAGATACAAGTAAATGTATCTAACCCCTAAACTAATAGTAAAAGATAAATAAGTCCCCGGCAACGGCGCCAAAAACTTGACCGCGTAAACACACACGTATAATGCAAGCATACGTGTCGTTCAAGTAGTATAAAAATATCGATCCCACGAGGACTTAATATATGATCTATTAATTTTATGAGGTCAAATGATTACTAGTATCTAACAGGTTGTTTGATTGATTTGAAATAGTGACGATTCTAAATTTAAAAACAAGTAAATAAAATTGTTGAAAGTATGTTTAAGAAAATTCAATATTAAAAACTATCTAGGGTTGTGATTTCTTTTAATATCATTTTAAAGATGAAGTGGTTATCTTAAAGTTAGGTAATATATTGATTTATTAACCTGGAACACTAAATTATCAAAGCCTCTGTCGATGGTCAGACGCAAATACCAAGTTTAACCCAATTGAACCATATGTCTATGTCAACCAAATTATCTGGATTCATTAAGTTTAAGTTCGAATTATGGCTACCCCCGCCCGACAGGTATATGTCTATCCTGTAAGGAAATCTATTAAAGGGTTATCTATCTTCAAGTAAGATCGTGATCTATTAAGTCTAAGGCTGAAACCTAAAATCCCTATGTCTAGTTCATTTAGATTTACCAGATCAATTTTATTAATGGCCAGTTAATGAAAAAGCATTAAGATTAAGACTCAGTAAATAATCTTTATAATACCCAAACTATAATCTAACCCCTTATAAACCAGTGATATTAGAATTCATCACAAACCTAGATAACTTATTTAGTTACAACACATAACTAGGGCTGGTAAAAACTTGAAAATAAAAGACAAGAAGTAAAAATGCGGTAAAGTAAATACTAAAAAGTAAATTACAATAAAATAAAATGCTAAGGTAAAATGAATTACTTTTACTACTACTAATTTAGATATCTCCCATAAAATAATATATAAACTTGTGATAATATTACCAACCGACCAATCTGGCGGTATCCTGATTAAGTCAAATTAAGTCCAACCAGCCATTAAGGCGGTAATATTTGTCCATAAACCAGCCATAAAGGCGGAACCAAAATTAAATTACCAACCGACCAATCTGGCGGTATCCTTGATTAGTCAGGTTTAAACCAGATTAAAATTAATTTACCAACCGACCAATATAGCAGTATCCTTTTTAAGTCAAATTTTAAATAGTGAATATATTATTTTTAAGGGAGATTAATCTAAATAGCAATAGTAAAAGAATTACCTTTCACCCCAGCTGGGGAAGTTACCTCCTCATGGTGAATAGTAAAAACTGTAAAAATAAAGAAAGTAAATTACTATTATTACAAAAAGTAATTAAAATTATTACAAAACTAAAAACTAAAAATTAAAAGAAACTTAGAGTGAGAAGAACTCCATATTTACATCAAAGAAATGGGAGATAATGGTACATCTAAAACTGAAATTTGAAGCTCTATTTATAGGCGCGGATAAGGTTCCAGCGTCGCGACGCCAAGGCCTTTAGCGTCGCTACGCCAGCTTTTGTCGACGTGGCCGCTCTGGTTCGTCGGTTGCAGATTCTGGATCAGGTGACACGTGGCGAGGTTGTTGGCTTCAATTATTGTGACACGTGGCGGCTTCTGATTGGTCGATGAGATTCTTATCCGCCACGTGTCAGATAAGGATTAGATCCTCAATTATTGATGCTGACGTGGCGGTGACGTGGCGACACATGGGAAAGAGACTGTCGGCACCGTAGGATTGCAACATGTGGCGACACGTGTCATGCTGTGATTGGCTGATGATGACGTGGCATGTTGACTCGGTTGACCTGCTTACGTGGATGATGACGTGGCAAGACGCGTGGAAGAGTTGACTCGTTGATCGGATGATGTGGCGACACGTAGGATGACACGTGGCACACGTGGAAATAGTAATTGTCGGCAACGTAGGATGATGACACGTGGCACGACGCACGTTAGCAGATCGGCTGTGATGGTGACACATGGCACGGCGCACGTTAGCAAAATCAAACTTTTCTCAGATTCTGATTCGTGGACCCGGCGCACGTTAGCACTGTTCGGCGCACCTTAGGCGTCGCGACGCTGAAGGTCTTGGCGTCGCGACGCGGGAAATTACCAAAATGTCATTTTTCGTCCAATTTTCACTATTTTGACCCAAATCACCTCCAGAATGTCCTGAAACTTTATTTATCTACAAAATAACACAAAACACATCAAAATATTCACAAGACTCAAGAAACTATACAAAATATTAGGTTAAATGAGTGGAAAATAGTGATAGATTTACCACTCATCAGTTTTTCATATAGTGAAATTATTTTTATCTTATAATGATTTTTTCCAATTCTTGTTTTGTGTAATTTTTTGTATAATTTTTTTTTTTTTTTGTATCATTTACTCTTTAATTAATCAGTATTATTTCGAGAAAAATATGAATTCCTTGAGAATTGTCCAATCTGTGGAGAAAATCGGTATAAAATCCCTGGTATTGGGAAGAAGGTGCCTCAGAAGGTGTTACGATATTTTTCATTGACTCCTAAACTACAAAGATGTTTTATGTCACGTCAAACCACTTTTGACATGAGATGACATCATGATAAGAGAGGTGTGATAAGGGCATTCTTAAACACTCTGTCAGTGCAACTGACTGGAAAGACTTTGATGATATGTACCCGTATTTCGTCGAGGACCCTCGTAATGTTTGGTTAGGCCTCGCATCTGATGATTTTAATCATTTTGGAAACATGTACAACTCTTATAGCATTTGACATGTGGTAATTATACTTTATAACTTACCATTGTGGAAGTATATGAAAGACCATTTCATATTTATGTCTTTACTTATACCGGATCCACGTTCCCCTAGTAAAGATATTGATGTTCACTTGAGGCCATTGATTGAAGAGTTACATACATTGTGCAATATCGATGTAACTATTTATGATCATTAATACAAAAACAGACTATTTTTACACACTATGTCTATTAAAAAATGGGTTTCTTGACATAAAACTTAAGTATTAAGAATCACGGTGTCAATAATTTTTGACAGATTTTTTTCTTAAAAATTATATATATTTATTTAATTTCACAGCCTAATTTTGAGCCGAAATATAAGACTTGAGAAACCGCAAGTGTCAGTTTTTCCTAAGATAACTTTTAATCCTACATAAAAATAATGAATTTGGGAGATTATTTTGCGTTTTATCAAGAGATTTATTTTGCATTCGAAGTTTAGGAAAAGGGACATGCTAGCTTGTTTTTAACCCAATTTGTTTTCTTTTTTTAAATTAAAACAATCCACATAAAAGTTAATGAAAACAAACACATTGGGAAAAAAATCAAACAGGCTGCTTTCCTTTATTTATAGAGAGTCTAGCTGAGCTATCTCTCTGGCTACAACAATATCCCTAGCTGGGATTTTATTTTTTATTACTGAAAGCAGTTTATAGGTTTATTAATTATATCATGGAGCTCCAGCAATCTTCCGGCTTACATGATTATTGGAAACCTCTCTTTTTCCTGAAGAATCAAAAGTTTCATCCTCAGGAGTATAAGTAGTTAACTTAATATTATCATTGGAAGGATCGTCGAGAACTAAAACAAATGCACGACTGCCGTCAACATGTTGTGAATATGTAGTAGCATCGGATGCGAACTTCCAAGTTAAATGATAGTTTCCATCATCCCAAATCGTCATAATGAGATAACTTGCAAACCTTCCATCAGGTAACTTCCCTACATAATGAACCTCTACTGGTTTTTCCTTTTTCCCAAGCCACATAGCTCCCAACTCCTCTTCTTTTCCAACAAGAACATACTCTTTATCACCTGTATTATCCTTGTTATTCACTTTTGTAACACCAGGCCAATTAGAAACCACCTGTCTCAAATTCAGCACCATCGATGTTGTAACAACACTGAAAGCAATTAGTGGCCAAAGAAAGAAAATTAAGATGATATATGTATTGTGTAAATGCCTTTTCCTTCCGTCCTTTATATAGCCTAAATGAAAAGGGCATCACCAAACCAAAAATTGTTTTCCGAAAAAATAAGGAAACTTCCTTACAGTAGGAACCTGTATTATATCAATTTAATTTATTAAGGAAATAGAGTGAATGATTAATTAAGGAAAGGAAGGTAGGAGTATTTTAAGAAATAAAATTTTACTCTAAAATGAGTGACTTTAGAATTTTAATGGTGTGAAAAGCTCAACTCTTATTTTAATATGAAATATAAAAATCGTCATTCGACATTCTATGTACTGTCATCAACATTTTCCCAACATTATATATAATTTATTCGGTAGGTGGCAGGCACGACTTTATGAATGTCTTCATATCTCGAAGAATGGAACAAATTAACAAATAGCTTATTATTCATTATTACTGTTAATGTTCTCCGAAGTTGCCATAATCATTTCCGGTAGTTGAGTTGGGCCACAATCGACATCACCCAACCCAAGGTCAGAGGTCATGAGTTTGGCCACGCGTGTACGATCACCTCCTGGATCTGAATCTTTCCCTCGTCGAGATACACAATATTGATATTTCGTTTGCTCAACTATGACATTTGGTTGTTGGAAAACGAGAAAAAATGATAGATATCGTTGTCTGACCGTTCGTTGGTAACCATCATGCTTCAACTGTCACCACCACTATCATTGTGATCCTTTTGACATATACTGACCATCGGTTCACTCGTTATATTGGATGATGTGTGTTGTTATATTATGCTGTCGGGTTTTGATAATAGTGGTTAGAGATGAGATGAGATGAGATATGATGTGATGTGATGAGATGAGATGAGATGTGATGTGATGAGAGATTATGCGATGATATGCGTGATTAGTGGTGGAGAGTGTTTCAGCTCCCACTTACGTATTTATGCGAGATGATTGTTGGAGTTCTACGGTCCCGAGGATCGAATAATCAAGCATAAAACACATGTGAATACATCGAAGAAAGTTGTGGAATACTTACATCGATCAGTTGAGCGATGCGGTGGACAAAAAAAATTATTTTCTGCCTCCTTGGTGCATTCGGCAGTCCACTGAAATGGGCTCCTCCAATTCGGCTTTGGTCCTCCATTGTTGCTCCAAGCTCCCGCTTTTGATGATGGTGATTCCAAGCTCATGAAGTGAGTTCCCTATCACCTTTGTATGGCTCTTATGTGTGCTAGCACTCAAGAAATTTGCCACAAATTTCCCTTGCTTCCCTTTGTGTTTCACGGTCAAACCAGTGAAAGAAAAGAATAAGAAATGGCATGTTGGCCGAGAGTGAGAGAGGAGAAGAATGGGCTCCAAAAACGTGAGCCTAAGAGAGAGAGATTGGAAATGTGTAATTGATCATTGATTTCTAAAATCAATTCAACATATACCAAAACATAAAATAATAATATATGTCAATCAAGCTTTCAAAAAGCTTTCCAACCACTTCCATCAAGTCACATCACTCAATCAATCAAGTGACAAGTTGTCACATCACTCAAAGTGACTAATGATTTGACGCTTGATGTGACTAGCGATTTGACGCTTGATTTGACTTGCGTGCCGCACTCGAATTCGAAATGCGAATGCGCTCGCAAACAATCCCGGGCTCGGGTTCGCTAATTCCAAATTAACGAATTTTCCATTGCGACGTAATTAAATGATCATGCCTAGTGAAATCCCTATTCACGTCGCTAACGAATTAATTCTAAATTAACTCATTCGCCCGAATTAAAATCTAATTTTAATTCCGCGTCGAAATCCAATTTCGTATAATATATCGAATATATTATTTTATCGATTAATTCCAAATTAATCGTTTTCTCTCTTTCTATGATATTTTATCCCATATAAAATATCTCCGTAATTAATCCCAGATTAATTTTCTCTCTCATCTAATTAATCCCAGATTAATAAAGTGCGAGTGATACGTCATCGGTGAATCTTCGGGAAGCGACCCATGAGATCCTCAGATATGTTGGCAGTAAATACAGTCGTCGGACTATCCGAACACGTAAGTACCTAGTACTACGCTTTTACCGATTTACAAGACAATGTTGGCTTCTAGAAAACCGTCATGCCTACCCAATTCTCCAGAAACAGGCTTACAGGAATAAGTGATCTATATCAGGCGTAGTATACGTAGTATTGCGTATTTCGATCTAGTATCGGATGATCATATGCAAGGCCTGGGGCTGGTACAGTGTCTGCCCCGTACGAAGCATATATCGGATCACTAGCAACTAGTCTCTTTATTATCGGATAATCATGACCAATTCATATTATCCCGATGGTTGCAACCCTTTAGAGAACCAGTTCTGTATCCCTGCGCGATCATCATCTCCATATGACTGGAGTGATACTTCCGTCTTGACATCACAGCCAACACACTACGATTCTCAATATACCCAGCAGAGGCGTACACAGAACCTGTTAAAGCCCTAGACGACCAAAACCAAAGTATATTGATTGTCGCAAGTATTAGCGGTGCAAGTCTCAGGTTAAGACCAAATACACCTACCCTGATTTCGGAATTCCATAGACACATAGTCATACTACCAATGGAATTCCGATGGGGTCTATCCAGAGCGAAGCTGTTTCCCATACCATCGGTAAACACAACCTACTATTATACTTGCATGAGTATCATATACCTAAATATATGAGAACTATGTCGTTATGCCCTCATAACGCGCACAAGTGTAATACTAGTCTTTTACGCATTATCGATGTCCAATCTCGATAATACTCTGACTAGGGATATTTAATGATTTATCCTTCGTGGATTGATAATGTATAATATCATCTCAATCCAGGACCTAATCATATGGACCTCTTATCATTTTATACATCTCAGTGATCTAATCACAAATGATAAGAGAGCAATCTCCTTTGTCACATAGTGAATTTGTACAACAACACCATGATTTGTACAAATAGTGACGCTATGGGTCATAATTGTCCAACAATCTCCCACTTGGCCTATAGCCAGTCACTCGAGTGTCTAACACTCGAACTATGTACGGTTCGCTCAAATTGCTGAGAAATGCTTTCGTCAGCGGATTTTCATGATTATCATCTGATGCGATTTATTCGATCATCACATCGCCAAGATGTATGATCCGAACGGATCAGATGAATATCGAAGTATGTATCTGGATCGTTGATGAGACCATTAGAACTATATCTAATCTAATTAGATTTATTATCGACCCAGAAGGCTTTTATTGCTGCCTCAGTTGCAGCAATAACCCGCATTTGTTGTTTGTTCGGTAACAGTATCTTGCTTGAAAGATTTCCAGCTCACCATTTCATTATTCAAACTGTATAGTACCGTTTTGCGACTTATAGTCGTCTTTATCGGTTAGGGAACTTGCAATGGTGAATCTAGTCACTCAATTTCTCCTTCTCCATAGTTTAAGACAGTATCCTTAGTTCTCTAAAATACTAAAGGATGTTCTTAACATCAATCCAGTGACTATCACATGGATTGGCCTGATTGTGAATCTATATGCTCAAAGCGTATGAGACACCAGGTCACGTACATTTTTCAATATACGAGTTCTCGGAGAGTTTTTATGAAAGCCAAGCTTTCGCCGATTTTATTATGGGAATATCATTTCCAAGAAATGACATATTATCATTATTTATAGGACAACCACTGTCAGTGCGCTCCCATTAACCCTCTTATATACACAAGAATCATTTTCGTTTTGAATTAAATCATAAACCATTATAATTACATCAAAATGATAATTCCAAGAACGTAACACCTGCTTCAATCCAAACATGGATCGAATAACCTGCAAACCTTGTTTGCTTGTTATGGTACGACAAAACCGACAGGTTGTTGTAAACATCCTCCTAAAGGCTTCCGTTTAAGGAAAGTGATTTTCCGGTTCAGCTGTCATATTTCATAAATGAAACAAGCAGCATTAGCAAGAATTATCCAAATGGATTTACCGTGGCAACAGGTAAACGGTTGAATCGTAATCAACACAATGTTGATAACGATACATTTCCGCTAAAAGCCTAGTTTTATATGTTGGTATGTTGCCATCCATGTATGTCTTCCTTGAAGACTTATATAGTACC
Organism: Zanthoxylum bungeanum; assembly: GCA_019454045.1. NCBI lineage: Eukaryota > Viridiplantae > Streptophyta > Magnoliopsida > Sapindales > Rutaceae > Zanthoxylum > Zanthoxylum bungeanum. The sequence goes on from SKCR01033746.1 coordinate 75,356, forward strand.
AATAGGCACAATGTCTTGTGGTACATCAACTAGTATCCAAACTAAGATGATATACATGGAATCCATTTCGGACTCATGACATTTTGTCATAATAGGGAGTCAATACCTTGTATCACTTCCTCATACGTAGTCAGGTGGTGTTCCTCAATAAGATTGACATCTTTATGAGGTGAGATCAGAAACCCATACCCTAGGTTGTTTTCTGACTCTATCCGACATACGTGGTTCTTGTGTATTCGAAGATTATTGGTATAGTTTCATCCTTGATGAACTATTTGTGTTCCATTAGGATTCGGTGCCTTGAATAGTATTACTCCGATTTTCATCGAGTTTTACTATCCTCCCACTTACCACTGCATATCGGTATTCCTCTTACGAAAATCGCATGGTGAGCAACAATTAAATTGTTCTCTTGTGAGTTGTATAAGTACTATACTTTGGTTTCCCTAGGAAAACCTACAATTTGGCACTTATCCAATTTGGGTTTTAGTTTGGTATCATCCAAACATATGCCCAGCATACCCAAATATTCAGGAATGAGAAACCCAGTTTCTCTCATGTTCATATATAATATGAAATCTGTCAAACAGATTTTTATAGACCTTATTCTAAATAAGTTCTGCACTGTTTAAAGCTTATCTGTTGAAGGAAATGGTAGCTCAGAGCGAATCATGATTAACCTTATCATGTCCAATAAAATTTGGTTAGTCTGTTCGGACACACTGTCAAATTGACGTGTTCCGGGAGGAGTCCTCATTGAAAGAATATTATACTCTTTCAAGTATTTTAGAAACTTATTGCTTAAGTATTTTCCATTACGGTCTTACCATGATGGTATAATACTTTAGCCGATATGTTTGTCTACTTCGTGTCGAAAACTCTAAAAGTTTCCGATTTGTGTTCCAAAAGAAACACATAACCATAACGTGATGCAACATCCGTTAAGGTCACGAAATATTCATATCGACCTCTAGCCTAGCTAGATATGAGCCTACTTGCTTCACTATGAACAAGGGCTAACAGATCAGTGGCATTTGCACTTTTACCAAGTAAATAGTGTTTTAGGCACTTTGGCTAATAAACTAGATTCGTAGACTTTATTTGAATATAATCAAATTTGTCCTAGTACCCACTCTTCGAAAGTGTGGATATACGATTCTTGTTTGATTGTGTCCCAGACAACAATGCCACAATATGTTTATTCTGATCAAATCAGTTTGAGCTATTTGTTTGTCATGTTATATGTTTGAGATTTATTTATATTCAAAATATAAATACTGTTATTCACATCTAATGTGTTTATCTCAATATCATCTTTATATAATGAAACACTTTAGTGTTTTAGAATATAAAGGTAAATCCACAACAGATTATACACTGATATAGAGATAATGTTTCTAGTCAAACTAGTTACATTATAACAGTTTCCAAATTTAGGTACACACCCGAAGGGTAGTTCTTAAATTAGGTATCTACGGTTAAAACAGCGACAGTCGTCCCGTTTCCAATCCACAGATTAATCTCAATTGATGTCAGTATCCTGCTCATAGAAGATTCTGAACATCAGTACATATTTATGTATCACACTAAGTATTTAAAATCCAATTTTAATACTAGTAGTGAACATATTTATGACAAATATATTTGAAAGCATAGACATGCCCGTCTTCAATTCCTTCATGTCTGCTTTGTCCAAACGGCAGTCACGCTTCCGCGATCCCGTTTATCACAAATTTGGCAGACATTTTGGGATATGTCGTTTATCTTCCCAGAAGACTATAATGATTTTGCCTTTGCCCATTTCAACACTCTAGAAGCCTTTTGGCCAAGCCTTGGCCTTCTAGAATATCGAAGTAAGGTGCGCCTTGCGCTACTTGCCTTATTACAAACTTTGACTCTGTCTCCTTGAGAATAGTCATTAACTCTCCAAGAGTTATTTATTGCAATTCGGTACTTCTAAGATCTAAGTATGGATCTATGAAGATCCTTCAATTTCATCATCATACTTTAAGGATCTAATCCTTAGTTCTGATTCAGAAATTAAGGAGTCTACTGCGACAAGCTAAATGGATTAAGCACTAAAGTTATCATCACATAAATCTTCCAAAGATTATGCTCTATTATTTGCTTATTTATGAGCTTAGGCCTAATATGTTATTTTATCAAATTAAGTAACTTATTAGTTTCCAGGACCATCCTGAAATTTATTCCCAATTTGAAAATTAAACCATTTAAATACATTTTCACTGGGATTATGTTTTAAATGTCAATTATATCTTGATTCTAATAGTCCAACTATTTAATCAACGATTTTCGGTACTATTTATTATAATGATTACTATAGTCCAACTATTTAATCAATTATAATTTAATTGTTTGAATACAGTCCAACTGTTAATTAAAACAACGATTAAATATTAGTCCAACTAACATTTAATTTATTTGACGAATGATATTTATGATTGAGCGCGTATGGCAAGTAATTAAACGAATATTGCAAATTTAATTCTTGCCTCCCACTATTTTTCGGCGAGCCTCTAACCCTCTATCGAGTACTCGGGAAACCGTGTTTCCTAGTGGGCTAGGATCCTGTTAAATATCACACAATTTTGACTTTGGCCAACAAATTGTATGATAATTAACTAGGTAGATCTCTAAGATCAATTGGATCCAATCCAATTCCTAGATCCAGTAGGGGGACATCCAAGTCCGAAACATATATCTTATATATGCCAATATATCCAATATATTACCTAACCTTTTTCCTCTGAATCAACTAAGCCTTGGCTTTGGCACAACAAACTTAGTGATCCCAATTAAGCGTGACCCATTGACCATGGAAAGCTTCGTAATCAATGTCGATGGACAAGAAGTGATCTTGACTTTGGCCAACAAATCACAACTTGGACAAGACACTGATATGGAACAAAGCTCTCATGATTCAAACACATCCTCGATGGACAAAGGCCTTGACTTTGGCCAACAAACCAATGCCAGTCTTAGATCTTGAGTAAGAATCACCCAATAGAAGGAAAAAAGCTTAATATTATGCGAGGGTTTTTTTTTTGCGTGCAAATTGGCAACCAATTTATTATCTTTGTTAAGGTCTCATCATCATACACCCTTAAACATGCATTCTAAACACATAATAAAGCGCATATGAATAAATAATAATGATATGCTGATGGATATTTTACACATCGATCCTACATCAAATATCTCTCTTTCCTCTCTCCCGCTAGCACATGTATTGCTTCTACCCGTTACATAAAACTTCTAAAGAAACCTCATTTACATTGAGGGGAATAGGTGAGAAGAGAAATACAAGGAGTATGGAGGTCTAAGGCTGGACACGCAGGTCCAATTAATAAATTCTAAATTTATTACAACAATTTCTAAAATTTCCCCACCCATCTAATATCCATATGATATACATTATTCATGCATCGCAACCATGTATTCACACAAGCATGTTATCAATCAATCTAATCAAATTAATTAATCTGATAATTAATGACCATCCAATTTTCAAACAACGATTTGATTTTGCGCAAGTCAAACTCGTTTTGCGAATAAGTACTCAAAGAACGAATTCTTGAATTAAATTCAACTACAAAATTAAATCCAATTTAATTTGTATTTAATATTAATTCACTATTTAATTCCAAATTAAATACTACACTTTATTTAACGAACCTTTACGATTTAAATTCCAAATTTAATCGTTACGGGTCTCAAAGCCCGATTAACGTCCAACGTCAATTTAATTAAAGTCCAATGGGCTTTTAATTAATTTCTTAAGGCATGGACTTTTGGTCAACTCGGGGTAAACCCAATAACCAAAGTCCAATCAAGGAGTAACCCCATAAGCCTAGAAATCAATTTAGGCTCATTAGGCCCAATTAAATTTTAAAGGTCCATTAGTCGCATTTGGGCTTTATGGAAACGGTTTTGGGCCCAATTGGATCCAACCAATTTAGCCTAAACCTAAATTTTTACAACCAAGCCCAATTAGCCCATTTACAACATTTCAAGCCCAATTTCCAAAATTAGCCCAATTTAATTAAATTACAAAAATCCAATTTCAAAATTTAGTTACATAAAGTGTATAGCATAATTAATTACCCAAATCAATATTTCCAAAACACCAAATTAGCCTAATTAATCATATTTCTCTACGTTAAATCATGTCCAACACAATTTAACAAAAATCAAACACAATTCATGCTCTATAACTCTCGGCAATGTGAGGATTTTTATGTCCAATTTTAAATCCAATCCAATTGAATCCAATTAAACATTAAATCATCATTTCCAATTGATTCAAACTCATCCAATGAATCAAAATCAAAAAATCACCAAGAGCCACAAAAAGGGTACCATTCGGCCAAGCCTTAAAAATTGGGGAAAATTGTTCCAAATAACATTTCATCAAATTGATCCAATCAATCCTCAATTAAAACACATTTAAGCATACTCAATCATCCAATTTCATAAAATCATGCTCAAATACATTTTACCCAAATTTTAACCCTAAATCAAGTTTCATACTTTTACTCTGCTCTGATACCATTGTTGGAGTTCTACGATCCCGAGGATCGAATAATCAAGCATAAAAAAATGTGAATACATCGAAGAAAGTTGCGGAATACTTACATCGATCGGTTGAACGATGCGGTGGACAACAAAAATTATTTTATGCCTCCTTGGTGCATTCGGCTGTCCAATAAAATGGGCTCCTCCAATTCGGCTTTGGTCCTCCATTATTGCTCCAAGCTCTAAGCTTTTGATGATGGTGATTCCAAGCTCATGAAGTGAGTTCCCTATCACTTTTGTATGGCTCCTATGTGTGCTAACACTCAAGAAATTTGCCACAAATTTCCCTTGCTTCCCTTTGTGTTTCACGGTCAAACCAGTGAAAGAAAGAAGAAGAAATGGCATGTTGGCCGAGACTGAGAGATGAGAAGAATGGGCTCCAAAAACTTGAGCCTAAGAGAGAGAGATTGGAAATGTGTAATTGATCATTGATTTCTAAAATCAATTCAACATATACCAAAACATAAAATAATAATATATGTCAATGACGCTTTCAAAAAGCTTTCCAACCACTTCCATCAAGTCACATCACGCAATTAATCAAGTGACAAGTTGTCACATCACTCAAAGTGACTAATGATTTGACGCTTGATGTGACTAGCGATTTGACGCTTGATTTGACTTGCGTACCGCACTCGAATTCGAAATGCGAATGCACTAGCAAACAATCCCGGGCACGGGTTTGCTAATTCCAAATTAATGAATTTTCCATTGCGACGTAATTAAATGATTATGTCTAGTGAAATCACTATTCACGTCGCTAATGAATTAATTCTAAATTAACTCGTTCGCTCGAATTAAAATCTAATTTTAATTCAGCGTCGAAATCCAATTTCGTATAATATATCGAATATATTATTTTATCGATTAATTCCAAATTAATCGTTTTCTCTCTTTCTATGATATTTTATCTCATATAAAATATCTCCGTAATTAATCCCAGATTAATTTTCTCTCTCATCTAATTAATCCCAGATTAATAAAGTGCGAGTCATACATCATCGGTGAATCTTCGGGAAGCGACCCATGAGATCCTCGGATATGTTGGCAGTTAATACGGTCGTCGGACTATCCGAACACGTAAGTACCTAGTATTACGTTTTTACCGATTTACAAGACAATGTTGGCTTCTAGCAAAGCGCCATGCCTACCCAATTCTCCAGAAACATGCTTACAGGAATAAGCGATCTATATCAGGCGTAGTATACGTAGTGTTGTGTATTTCGATCTAGTATCGGATGATCACATGCAAGGCCTGGGGCTGGTAAAGTGTCTTCCCCGTACGAAGCATATATCGGATCACTAGCAACTACTCTCTTTATTATCGGATAATCATGACCAAGTCATATTATCCCGATGGTTGCAACCCTTTAGAGAACCAGTTCTGTATCCCTGCGCGATCATCATCTCCATATGACTGGAGTGATACTTCTGTCTTGACATCACACCCAACACACTATGATTCTCAATATACCCAGCAGAGGCGTACACAGAACCTGTTAAAGCTCTGGACGACCAAAACCAAAGTATATTGATTGTCGCAAGTATTAGCGGTGCAAGTCTCAAGTTAAGACCAAATACACCTACCCTGATTTCAGACTTCCATAGACACATAGTCATACTACCAATGGAATTCCAAGGGGGTCTATCCAGAGCGAAGCTGTTTCCCGTACCATCGGTAAACACAACCTCCTATTACATTTGCATGAGTATCCTATAACCAAATATATGAGAACTATGTCGTTATGCCCTCATAACGCGCACAAGTGTAATACTAGTCTTTTACGCATTATCGATGTCCAATCTCGATAATACTCTGACTAGGGATATTTAATGATTTATCCTTCGTGGATTGATACTGTCTCATATCATCTCAATCCAGGACCTAATCATATGGACCTCCTATCATTTATACATCTTGGTGATCTAATCACAAATGATAAGAGAGCAATCTCATTTGTCACATAATTAATTTGTACAACAACACCTTGATCTATACAAATAGTGACGCTATGGGTCATAATTGTCCAACAATGATATGTCGGGAAACCTTGGGAGTACTGAAGAGGTACTCTCCATTGATTTTAATCCACTATTATATTGGAACCGAATTAGAAATAATGTTTGATGGATGTTTGTATTGTTGTGAGAATAGTTACTTGAGATGATGCTTATTATAGTAATTATATTTTCAAATATTATTACATATATATATATACGTATCCATATTTTATTGGTGATGTTATGTTGAGAGTATGAGTGTTTTACTTACTGAGCTCTTTAAGCTCACCCCCTTTTCTCAAGCATCTCAGGTTGTCCGCCAACACAGCAGTAGCAGTACCAGGAATTGATCCATGTGCCACAGTCACTTTTCGGGTTAGTCCAAAAATTTATGATATTATTGAAATTACCTACAAGGAATAGCGACAAAGCAATCTCTATACCCAAGAGGGGGTGAATTGGGTTATCGCTATAAATGCGGAATTATAAAATCTTTGCCGATTTTAGCTCTTATTACCAAATTGACACTTAGGCTAATTTTCTCTATTTCAATTAATAACCTATATGCAAGTTTTATATTCAACACACATAAATATAAATTAACTTGCGATGAGTAAAAGCGTAAGGATAGAGAAATACGACACCGAGATTTATAGTGGTTCGACCAAACATGCCTACGTCCACTCCCCCAAGCCTTGCTTGAAGATTTCCACTAATCTCGAGTTTCTGTGGTTCACTCGCAACCAAGAGTTTTCCGCAAAGGTGCACTCCAAATATTTTACACTTTTGATTTTTGTTCGTAGGCGCACTCACAACCTTTACACTTTACCCAAACTATGGTATTTTACAAATCACAAGTGTTTTGTATAAAGAAGATTTAAAACACACTTGGATACTCACAATGATAAAGAAGATTGTGTGAGTTGGTTATCCAAATGTTCTAAGCTCACTACTAATGAATATGAAGATGAAATATGAGCTTTTTCAAATGTTGAGAGTGTAAAATTATTTGAAGATGGTTATAAACTCTCAAGAATGTTTTGACATGATTATAGGATGAATATATGTGCAAGAGGTGTTTTAGAAGTGAGGAAAATGATGAATTTATAGATTTTGCACAAAACTAGCTGTTTATAGCCGTTTTAAAGTTTTGGGACCGGTATGCCGGTCTAACGGCTCAAATATTGACCGTTGGCACCTCTGGAACCGGTATGCCGGTTACAGGGACCGGTATGCCGATTTTGAGACCGATATGCCTGTTTCTGATTACTAGTCAAGACTGATAGTACTTGGTATTTTGGCCATAACTTGCTTTAGAAAATTCCAAATCAAGATTTGTAATTTTCTACATAAACTAGACACATAAATCTATCTACTGTACAAATTTCAGCTTCAAAAGCATTAATATGAATTTTATGGAATTTTGCTAATGTGACATGTATGTAGAAAACGCACATCTGAACTTGTTGTAGTAAAATGACTCTAGCAAAAGTTCTATATATTGGAATTATGTTCCATTTGAACCGTAGCAAACTAGAGACACATATACATCTATCGGTATATCATTTGATATTTAATTCAACCGTTTGCTAGTTTTTGGAAGATCATTTACCGATGCACTTGTGCATGAAGTTCATTTTGGTGCAAATAAAGTGCAAATGATTCTTTTAGAATTCTAAGCCATTTTAAATGAAAGTGATGCAAAATATATGATTCCTAAGAGCTTTGAAACATTTTAATAAACTCACTTACAATTAGTTTTAGCTCTTAATCATTAATTTGATCTTCATCTTGCTTGGCTCATTCTTTGACTTTTTCATCTTCTTTTTGCCTCTTTATCATCTTTGCTCTCTTGATCATCATATAACTTATTTTATCTCTTCATCAATATTTTGACTTCATTATCATCTTTTTGTAATGTCCGTTAAAGCACGTCGAAGTCTTCACTCTCGTCGCATCATCAAAATCCAATTACGCGACCAAGTCGCCAACAATTATTTTCATATTTTTAGGACATGTACTGTAAATTTTAATATTGGAGACTTTAATCGGAGATTTCTTAAATTGTAATCTAAGAAGTATTATCTTTACATATATATATTTGAATTGTATGACAAGCAGAATGCTCGAACTAAAGAGGGTCGTGAACCCCTTTATAGGGTTTGGTACGCTCTAATGAGGGGGGTCGTGACAAATTTGATATCAGAGCTTAATGTTTTAAATTTTTTAGACACATTACATTAGATGAGGGTATTAAAAATGTAGTTTTATGTTTGTAGGAAAATATCTAGACGTGGCTTTGGCACTAGTACTCAACGTGGGGGAGAGAGAGTTTGACGGTATATGAAAATGTCGTGTATTGGTATTAAGAAACCTCACACTCAGCCTGCAGATCTTGTACTTGATGTACCTTCATCTGGTGTTCCACTGATTATTGAGGGTGACAAGAGTTCTAGACCTATACCACCAGTAGTTTCGACAGCCGCCCCCAACGTTATTCATGCAGTTATATCTAAACATATTCATGTGATTGTACTCAATATGACCCATCCCGCTCATTCATCAATTCCCCCCATAGCCACATATTTAGAAGATGTTTTGGGGGAGGTTTATCGACATAGTTGCATGTACATTCGAGCAGTAGTGGTAACACGAATAAGTTAGACTAGTTTCTAAATTTAAGGCCTCCTCGATTTCATGACACGGTTGATCATCTCGCTGCAAAGAAGTGGAAGGATGACATCGAGGATATATTCATTGTGTTAGACTTGAGTGATCAAGAGAATGATAAGTTTGCTACTTTTATAATTAGAGGTGAAGATGAGACCTGGTGAAAGCATACTGAGACGATACTGACTCATAGATTTAGATCACTAAATTATTGGAGAACTAATGGACCTATAAGACCTCAGTATATCACGTGGGATATGTTCAAGAAGCCTTCAATGAGAAATAATTCTCGTATGCCTATTGGAGTGAGCAGCGTTGTCAGTTCAAGCATATGATTCAGGGACCAGTAGAGACAATGATGGATTCAGGGACGGGCAGAGACAATGATGGAGTATGAGTAACAGATGATTTCATTATCTCGCTATTATCCAGAGTTAATACGACGTGAGAAAGACAAATGCAAGAAATTCAACGGCGGACTGAGACAGCAGATTAGATCGAGGATCTCGATTTTGGGGGAGCTGCATACACCATATTGGTTGACAGGGCTATGATTACCGAAAGTGACATCAAAATTGAGAGAGAACATAGCAATTTTTCAGGAGACCAAAAAGAGAAGGCGAGATGAAATATCTAAGGGCAGATAGGGTAAATCCAACAACATACCGTATTTATCGCAGCAAAGTCATAATATAATAACACCCAAAGGTACTCAGAGTGCACTTTTTAAATGATAGATTCGTGGGAGTCAGACTGAACACGGTCACAGTGGAGTCACTATACCATATGTTGATGGTAGTGCTGTGACTATAGCATCTTGACCTACTAGCTCACATCGGTGCTACAATCGGTGCTACAAATGTGGTCAGGAGGGTCATATCAACGTGCAAATGTAGCTTAGGAAAGAAATGTTTCAAATGTCAACAGTTTCTATCTTAATTTATAAATTTTTTTTTTAAAAAAAAAAAAAAAGAAGAAAGAAAGAGCAAGCACTATCACATGAAAATTCAAACACCCAAATCTGCTTTCTTTTTTTTATTTGTGTGTATATATATAATATCCCTAGCTAAATAGATAGGATTATATTTGTCACTGAAAGCAAGTATTTAATAAGTTTATTGATAATATTATGGAGCTTCGGTAATTTTCCGATTTACGTGATTATTGAAAACCTCCGTTTCTCGAAAGAATTAGAAGTCTCGTCTTCAATAAGCCTATTTTTATATCCGTTAATTGAATGGAACGAATATAAAAATAATGAATAGTTGTGAGATTATTTTGACGTTTTATCAAGAGATTTATGATGGTTTCATTGCATTCGACGTTTAGGAAAAGGGGTATGCTAGCTTGTTTTTAACCCAATTTTTTTTTTAAATAAAAGAAAAAATTAAAACAATCCACATAAAGTTAAAGAAAACAAACACGTTGAAAAAAAATTCAACAGACTGCTTTCGTTTATTTATTAGAGAATCTAGCTGAGCTATCTCTCTGACTACAACATTATCCCGAGCTGGGATTTTATTTTTTACAACTGAAAGCAGTTTATAATTTTATCAATTATATTATGGAGCTCCAGCAATCTTTCGGCTTACATGATAATTGGAAACCTCTTTTTTTCCTGAAGAATCAAAAGTTTCATCCTCAGGAGTATAAGTAGTTAACTTAATGTTATCGTTGGAAGGATCGTCAAGAACTAAAACAAATGCACGACTGCCGTCAACATGTTGTGAATATGTAGTAGCATCGGATGAGAACTTCCAGCATAAATGATAGTTTCCATCATCCCAAATCGTCATAATGAGATAACTTGCAAACCTTCCATCAGGTAACTTCCCTACATAATGAACCTCTACTGGTTTTTCCTTTTTCCCAAGCCACATAGCTCCCAACTCCTCTTCCTTTCCATCAAGAACATACTCTTTATCACCTGTATTATCCTTGTTATTCACCTTTATAACACCAGGCCAATTAGAAACCACCTGTCTCAAATTCAGCACCATCGATACTACAGGTGAAAGCAATTGGTGGCCAAAGAAAGAAAATTAAGATGATATAAGTATTGTGTATATGCCTTGTGGTACCTTCCTTTATATAGCAAAAATGAAAGGGGCATCACCATTGGCCATTTAAAAATAAAAAAGTTCTTTATTGACCAAACCAAAAATTTCCTTCAGAAAAAATTAGGAAACTTCGTTGCAGTAGGAACCTGTACCATCTCTATTTTTTTTAAGACTCCTATTTTTTTTTTATTACTTTATTAACCAAGAATTTCCTTTATTCACACATTTGGTATAAAGTTCTTTAATGTTTCTATTATGTTCTATGAAGTTATTCAACTTATATTAAATTTATTATCTTGATTATTTTAATAGTGAAATATTGTGACTTAATTGATTTAAATGAATGAAATAACATCATTAAATTTTATTTTGACATTGAATATTTACTATGAAATTGACTGAAAGAAAGGAACAAGCAAAAAATATCATGTTGTGAAATTCTTATAATTTTACTGTAAAAAGAGTGGCATTATGACACTTATTAAGGATCTATTTTAGGAAAGTTTTTATAGGGAAAAAAGTAATTAATGTTTTGACAATTTTTTATATTCCCCATAAAATTGATATGAAAACTTACCAAAAATGGATCCGGCCCTTAGAACAGTAGTTAGCATGACCCATTTTAAAATCCAAGTCATTGATTTAAATGATTGAAATAACATCATTAAATTTTATTTTGACATTGAATATTTACTATGAAATTAACTTAAATCAATAACGATAAATTAATAGCTAGAGTTAAGTGGGAAAAAAAAATTGAAGCTAAAATATTACATCATTATTTTAGAGTGGAGTTTTTGGCACTCCATTAAAATTCTAAAGATGTTCCATTTTAGTTGTATTTCCTAAAATCATCATCATCTTTCTTAATCATGCTATTTTTCCTCTATCTTCACTTCTCTTTTGATAATTAATTTTTCTTTTGCAACTAATCAGAATAAATGTTAAATTCATTTCTAAATGACGAGGATACTTGGAGGTGGAGGGCTTGGTCCTTCTGTGACAATATGTTATTGGTTGGCTTTTGTTATTGTCTATGCAAATTATATAAAGTAGATATTACATGTAATTAATGATCGGAAACTGAGAGCTTTCGAGATTTAAACTGAAAGAAAGGAACAAGCAAATGACATATTCATGGCTTTAAATTAATTGATTTTTTTTTTTGGGAAAATAATATTTTGTTGTCTAATATATATATATATTAAAATAATAGTTTAGCTTTTCACACCATTAAAATTTTAAAGTGACATTTTTTAGAATAAATTTTATTTCTTAAAATACACTTATCCATTTCACCTCTCTCCTCTCTTAAAAAAGATCACTTTAAAAATTTTAATGGTGTGAAAAGCTCAACTATTATTTTAATATGAAATATAAAAATCGTCATTCCACATTCTTTGTACTTTCAACAACATTTTCCAAATGTTATATTTAATTTATTCCGTAGCTGGTGGGCACGACTTTATGAATATCTTCACATTCCGAAGCATGGATCAAATGTCACAATGCGCATCACCCACCCCTCTTTTCTATTATTTAGTCAAAGTCAATCTAGTAAAACACATTTAAGTCTTAATCCACAAAAATATATATATATATTGATAACTTGAACCAAATCTAGTCATGCAAAATGCGCTTAGGTGGCCCCCAAATCCCCCATGTCATTTTCCCCAATAAACACGCTTATGTGGCCCCCAAATTTCCCACCCTCTTTTTCCCAATAAACGCGCTTAGGTAACCCCAATTCTCGAGAGATTCTTTGGTGTAACAGTGGTATAGGTGATGTGGTACCACAAGCGAATTAAAAAATGACATTTAGAGTTTCTTCATCTATTTTTTAGTTGTTTTTTAATTTTTTAGCACTCGTGGCAGTAGATGACGGCTTATTGCATGGATGACGTGGTACCACTGTTGCATAGGAGATTTTCTCCCAATCCCCTAATTTTCTAGTAATTTACTCAAATCTAATCTCGCAAAATCTGCTTAGGTGACCCCAAGTTCATATTTTTTTCCATATAATTTAGTTCAAGTCCCATTTCGGAAAACGTGTTATAATATTATCATAAGGGAAATGATAACAAATATTCTAAGGACATTATTTAAGAATTTATTTTATGAAAATTTCGATGGGAAAAAAATCATTAATATTTTGACAATTCTTTTGATTTATCATAAAAGTGATATCAAAATTTTCTTTAAATGAATTCTTAATAAATATCTTAAAGACACTGGTTAACATAATCATTATCATAATAATATTTTAATTTATATAATTTTAAGAATATTTGATTGAGCATGTTACTACAAAGAGATGTGGAATCATATATAACCTTTATTATATATTTTTCTTTTACTCCCCATGAGCGTGAACAGACCAGACAAACTGTGTTCTTGGGTTATGTAATAATGATTTACATTTATCGTTAAACCTAAAATTTGAAATTGAACCTATTTAATAAGACAACGTATACATATCAACATTATATTGTCTTGAACTTAAAAACAAAAAAAACAAAAAAAACAAAAAAACAAAAAAACAAAAAAACAAAAAAACAAAAAAAACAAAAAAACAAAAAAAAAAAAACATTATATTTTCGTGGAAATTTCAACCAATCCCATAACCTATTCTCTCCCGATCATCATTTTACAACTACATCATGTGTATCACATTGATTAAATAAAAACTTCATAACATAAATAATTTAAATGTTCAAGATAAGATTGTAACTAAAGCAATGACTAAGAGGATATCATTTGTCTGAGGTGGCCTCAAACTGTCTTTTTTTTTTTTTCGGGATAATTCGGTTCATATTCAGTCTTATAAAAAGCACGTAGGGGGCCTCAAGATGACCCATATTTTTATATTATTTAGTCAAAGTCAATCTTGTAAAACGTATGTAAGTCTTATTCCATAAAATACTTTTTTTTATTATTGGTAATTTAGGAGAAAATCTTTGGTGCAACAGTGGCACCACGTCATTATTGTGATTCACCGATCACTTTAGAATGTATTTAAGGAAAAACCGAATTGTATTTATTACTACAAGGATAAATACTACAAGTTTACAATTAGAAACTTAACAAAAAACCTCACACACTCTCAAGCTCTCTACTTGGAGCTTACACACTTTGGGATTCTGGGATGCCTAACTCTATGATTCTGGGTTCCTTTTATAACCCCAAAGACGTGTGCTACAGTGCACACGTCTTGGCAAAACGTGTTGTAGCTGGAAACACTTCAAACTTGCTGGCATTTGCAAGTTTCTTCACACGTCTCCAGCTTCTATCCTGCTGGCTTCAACAAATCTCCCCATCGGTGAAGATTTACCCAAAATCTGAGCCGAACATCAATCACCCAAATCCGGATCTTTCAAAGGATCCTCCCCTGGCTGCATCTGTATGACTGCCTACGTACCCCGAGTTGGGATCAAGCCAATCGTAGTTCTCTGTATCTGAAACAATCGTCATCTGACAGCTATCCCGGTTATGTCTCTGCACAACTCTAGCTTGTCCCGATCATTGTTCCTTTGTTGACATTTCGGCTGTGTCTCTGCACAACACACTTCACTGCATCTCTGTACAGTATTCTCCTGCTATGTCTCTGCATAGTACAATCTACTGCGTCTCTGCACAGTAATCTTCTGTTGCCATGTTCCTTCACCCATTTGTTCTTCAGTGCCTTCTTGCCTTTGGGAAACTCTCTGGCTCCCCCACATCAGTAAGCAGAATATATTCGGATCCCGAATATCTGGTTGATGGAATCCTGCCTTGCTCAGATCTTCTTGTCTGAGGTCCACTGGTTTCATGAGGTCTATCATCATCAATCTCTGTGAATGATCTTGTAGCTTCTAGTGGAGTGGGTTGCGGCTCCCCCTGCTCAACACTTTCTTCTGTCATCTCCGATGGAACAGGCCGTGTCTCCCCCTGCTCAACATCTTTATCTGCCTCCTCTGGTTCTGCTTCTGGAATTTCCTCGTGCACCATATCTGTGGCCAATTGTGCTGGTGCTGGGTCTGGATTTCTGTTGGCACTGGAATTGGAAGACATTCTGGGCATTTCAATGTCTTCAATTGTTCGGTCTTCAAGAAACTCTACTTCCTGGCTTCTGACGACCATCTTCACCTTCGGATCCCATAGTCTGTATCCAAATTCTTCCTCTCCATGGCATAGGAATATACATGGAGTTGTCCTTGCATCGAGCTTCTCCCTGAGCTTATTGGATACATATACAACGGCTAAACAACCGAATACTCTAGGGTGAGTGTAGAAGGGATTCTTACTAGACCACACTTTCTCCGGAATCTCCAAGTTCAACGGTTCAGTTGGTGATCTGTTGATCAGGTAACAGGTAGCACGAACAGCTTCTCCCCAGAATGGCTTTGGCAGCTTAGCCATACTGATCATTCCTCTGACTTTCTCCATAATGGTGCGGTTCATGCTTGCAGCGACACCATTATGTTGTGGAGTGTATGGAACAGTTCTCTCATGTCGAATGCTGTCTCATGCAGTAGGCTTCGAACTTCCTGGGACTGTACTCGTTTCCATCGTCTGTGCGAAGACATTTCATTCATGCTCTACCATGGCGTGGAACAGCTTGAACTGATCTAGGACCTGATCCTTCGTCTTGAGGAAATACACCCAGATTTTTCGTGAAGCATCATCGATGAAAGTCAGAAAATACTTGTTACCGCCCAATGAATCAACCTCCAAGGGACCACAAACATCAGAGTGCACCAGACTGAGCAACTCTGATATTCTCTCTGAAGAGAAATCAAATGAGACTCTGTGTTGCTTACCAATCAAGTAGTGGTTGCAAGGACCTCGTGCAACATCCTTGGTAAGCTCTTTCTTGTTCAGGGTAGACAACCCTCTCCCACTCATGTGTCTGAGTCTCCGGTTCCACATATTTTGAGAAGCCTCTTTTTCAGCTACTTTGAGGCTGTCTGAACAAATCTTCACATAAGTCTTGTATAGTGCGCCACAAGCATGTCCTCGGGCGACAACCATGACACCTTTCGTCATTCTCCATGTGCCATTTCTGAAGTGATTTTCATAGCCCTGTTTGTCAAGAGCTATCCCCGAGAGTACATTCAGCCGAAGTTCTGGAACATGCATGACATCCTTCAAGATCAATGTACACCCGACATTTGTCCGCAACTGAATATTACCCATTCCTACTATCCCAGAGGAACTGATATTTCCCATCTTCACTGCTCCAAAGTCTTCCGCTTTGTAGGTTGTGAAGTAATCTCTGTGAGGAGTGACGTGGTAGGATGCTGCAGTATCTACCACCCACTCAACATCTTGGGTTGCGTTGTGAAGGCATGTCTCTTCCTGTATGGAGCATATTGCTACATCTGCTTGGACAACGACTAGTGTCTCTCATTCATCATTCTTCGGCTGGTGATTGCCTTCTCTCTGCTCTCGTTGCAGTTTTCGGCAATTCTTCTTTAGGTGGCCTATAATGCCACAATGGTAGCACTTATAGGTAGGCTTCCTTCCATCTGAGGATCTACCCCTGGTTGTGCTTCTGCCTCTCTCTCTGTCTCTTCCTTGATGTCTTCCTCGAGTCTCTGTGACGAAGGCTTCTGTCTGTTCTGAGCCAACATCTTTTCTCCTGGACTCCTCATTCGATAGGGCATCTTTTACCATAGGCATGGTAACTTTACCTCTTGGAGCTGAGTTGCTGAGAGTAACCACCAGAGTCTCCCAACTATCAGGTAGAGAACTGAGTAACAAGAGGGCTTGAACTTCGTCTGCCAGTTGCATGTCTACTGTAGACAACTGATTCACCAGACTCTGGAACTCGTTGGTGTGTTCTGCAACGGAAGTTCCACTCCGTAGCTTCAGGTTCACCAAACACCTCATGATTAAGGCCTTATTCCGAGCTGTTTTGGCCTGGAACATGTCTTCCAATTTCCTCCACATTCCATAAGCATCTGTGTCCTGTGATACATGGTGGAAGACATTATAGCTGATCCACTGCCTAATCTGACCCAAAGTTCTGTTGTTGAGTTTATTCCAGTCATACTCCTTAGCAGACTCTGGTTTCACTCCCTTCAACTCGATGACATCAAACAGATCCTTACAATGTAAAAAATCTATCATCCGAGGTCTCCAGAGGGAGTAATTAGTTGTAGCCAGTTTAATCATTGCACCAGAATGAGAATCGTCCATCTCCATTTTAAGTTTTAAAGTTTAAAATTGGAATACACTAAAATCGGGTCTGAATTTCACAAATCGGAGGTCACCGTTACGTCCAGAACGGTCGAAAATGGTGGAATAGACACTTCTTTGGTCTAAATCCGACACATGGGCTGATTTGTAAATTCCTAAAAGTTCTGGGGTAAAACTATAAATTTCAAAAAATTCAGGGGGCTAAATGAAATTTACCAGGCTGCTGACGTGGCGCTGATGTGGTAGTGCTGAAGTGGCAAGGTGGGACCGGTTTGATGACGTGGCAGACACTTGGCGGCTGACGTGTCGCTGACGTGGCGGCTGACGTGTCTGCTGACTGGGCGCTGACTGTGCGCTGACTGGGCGTGATGTGGCACTGACTGGGCACTGACGTGGCGGCCACGTGTGTCGTCTTCAACCTCTGGAGCGCGTGCTGCGCGTGAGGGCGCGTGGGCTGTGCTCTGTGAGGCGCGTTCGGCGCGTGCGGGCTCTGTGGACGTCGGTTCGGTCGCCGAAAAATACCACTGTGCTCGTCTCGACGTGAACTAGATGATGGTACCCTCAAAATGAATTTTTGACAACTTTTCCGGAACTCAAATTTTCCGAACCAAACTCCGTTCTTCGGTTTTTCGATCCCAATGAAGAACCAAAGCTCTGATACCACTTGTTGTGATTCACCGATCACTTTAGAGTGTATTTGAGGAAAAACCGAATTGTATTTATTACTACAAGAATAAATACTACAAGTTTACAACTAGAAACTTAACAAAAAACCTCACACACTCTCAAGCTCTCTACTTGGAGCTTACACACTTTGGGATTCTGGGATGCCTAACTCTATGATTTTGGGTTCCTTTTATAACCCCAAAGACGTGTGCTACAGTGCACACGTCTTTGGCAAACGTTTTGTAGCTGGCAACACTTCAAACTTGCTGGCATTTGCAAGTTTCTTCACACGTCTCCAGCTTCTATCTTGCTGGCTTCAACAGTCATCCATGTAATAAGTCAATCATTCTTTGGCCCACGTGCTAAAAAGTCAAAAAACAACTAAAAAATAGGAAGAAAATTAAACATGTTATTTTTTAATTGGTTGGTGGTACCACGTCATCCATACCACTGTTGCACCAAAGATTTACTCGTAATTTAGACCTGTAATCCCCTAATTTTCCTAATAATTTAGTCAAATCCAATCCCGCAAAACGCGCATTGGTGGCCCCAAGTATACCTTTTTTCCCACATACTTTAGTACAAGTCCAATTTCAGAAAGCATGTTATAATATTATCATAATAATATTTTAATTTATATAATTTTAAGAATATAAAATTTCAATCCTGAATATTTCCATTTACTTTGACAATTTTCCTAAATACATTAATTATATAAAATATTATATGAATATTATTATTGATTTGAAAAACTCGATTATCTAACAGTAAAAATTCAAAACTCTTGTTTGATAGTGTTGGAAAATGCTTTTTAGTAAGCATTTTGAGACACAATTTTAAGCATGGTCCACTTCGTGTTAGTGGTTGATTTTGAGTGATTCAGATACTCCTCCATGAGTAGTTCGGAATGGTATATTCATATGCTTAAAATGGTGCTTTGGTGAATGAGAAATTATTGCTCAAAGTTCACCCATTGGTATTGGAAAATAAGAAGAAATGAGTTTATCTCATATGGGAAAGCTAATAGAGAGAAATTGTGCTTATATATGATTGCTCATATGTAGATGGGTAGGAGTTATAAGGATAGAGGCTCTCTCTACGTGCGCGCGCAAGGGGGTGCAAATCAAAATCCGAACAGGCTTGGCTCGTGTGCAACCGCGCATCCTGCGTACACGAATGCCGGACCAAAATATGCGGGCCAGACCCAGTCAATTTTTGTAATTAACTAAAGGGTTACAACATATGAAAGGCCTCCCACAATTGGCAAATGTTTGCTTTGCTATTTTTTGTTGAAAGAGTTCAGACACTATTCGGTTCGTTGAAAACGAGTTTGATGGTGCTCATACTCGTTCATTTCCGTTGCATCCTGGGAAACAAACGTCTCACGTTCTGCTGGTTCGTTACTGCCGCTGTTCCAATCGATTTGTTTTAAGGAGATTGTTGTCGCATCAACAAGCCTGGGAATCCACACTGTTTTCTTCTTGCTGGTTCGGTACTGCCGCTGTTCCAATCGCATTTCATGTCACTGGTTCGTTTTTGTCTGTCTATTGCCTAAGGGTGGCAGTTTAGCCCGCGGCCCGGCCCGGCCCGTGGTGGAAAAAGCCCAGGCCGGGCCTTAATATGAAAGCCCGACTTGGGCCCGGGCCCGGGCCGGGCTTTCCTATTTTGGCCCGAGCCAAAAATTTTTTTTTAAAAAAAAACATAAATATATATATATTTTTTAATATGTTTGTATCATTTTTATTTATTTTTAGCATTTAAATTGTTAATTTATCAATGAAACTTGTGATTTATTTATAAATTGTCATTGTATATAGTGTAAATATATTTTATAATTATATATTTTAAATTTTTAAATTTTTTTTAAATTGGGGCCCAAAAAAAAACCCGGGCCCAAGCCCGGCTCGGAAGACACCCGGGCCGGGCTTTTCTCGAGCCCGGGCTTTTTTTGGTTGGCCGAGCTCGGGCCGGGCTTGCAAAAGCCATGCTCGGCCCGACCCATTGCCACCCTTACTATTGCCGCTGTTCCAATCGCTGGTTCGTCGCTGCCAAGACTGCTTTGCTCACTGCAGTTATCCCAACACTGTGTTATTTTTAGTTTTCTTGTTGTATTTTTCCTTTGATTTTTGTAGCAACCATGTTGTGTATTTTGTGATAGTCTTACTATATGTTTAAAGTCCGTTGTAAGAACACAGTAACCAAATAAGTTGTAATAGATAGCCAATTGAGTTGTTAACGTGATTGGTTGCAGTGTTTATATATTGTTAATTGTGATTTTCAACCCCGAGAAACTCTGTAGCCTGAGAAAGGTATAATGGGATTTTCACTTAATGGACTTCTTAGATCTCCCCCAATAGGTCCTAGCTACCTCATGAGCAAGCTAGGCAAGACTTTTGTAACTAGACATTTCTACAAACAGAAGAAGACAGTTATAGCATAAAAAGGCATAAACAGCATGAAGAAAAAGATAAGGCGGCAAATATGTAAGCCAGTGGGTAGGTTAGAACGTACCGGTTGTTGGACAGTTATGACCCATAGCGTCACTATTTGTACAGATCATGGTGTTGTTGTACAAATTAACTATGTGACAAAGGAGATTGATCTCTTATCATTTGTGATTAGATCACCTAGATGTATAAATGATATGAGGTCCTTATGATTTGTTCATGGATTGAGAATTATATGAGACAGTATCAGTCAACGAAGGATAAATCATTAAATATCCCTAGTCGGAGTATTATCGAGATTGGACATCGATAAATGTGTAAAAGACTAGTATTACACTTGTGTGACTTGTGAGGGCACAAAGCATAGTTTTCATATATTTGGGTATTGGATACTCATGCAAGTGTAATAGGAGGTTGTGTTTCACTGATGGTACGGGAAACAGCTTCGCTCTGGATAGACCCCCTCGGAATTCCATTGGTAGTATGACTATGTGTCTATGGAAGTCCGAAATCAGGGTAGGTGTATTTGGTCTTAACCTGAGACTTGCACCGCTAATACTTCCGACAATCAATATACTTTGGTTTTGGTCATCCAAGGCTTTAACCAGTTTCTGTGTACGCCTCTTCTTGGTATATCGATAATCGTAGTATATTGGGTGTGATGTCAAGGCGGAAGTATCACTCCAGTCATAGTGGAGATGATGTCACGTAGGATACGGGACTGGTGCTCTTATATGCTGCAGCTATCGGGATATTATGACTAGGTCATGTATATCCGATTATAGAGACTAGTTACCAGACATCCGACATGTGCTTCGTACAGGGCAGACATAGTTCCAGCCCCAGGCCTAGCACGTGACAGTCTGATACTGGATCGACATACGCAATACTTTGTATACTACCCCTGATATAGATCGCTTATTCCTGTAAGGATATTTCTGGAGAATTGGGTAGGCATGACGCTTTGCTAGAAGCCAACCTTATCTTGTAAATCGGTAAAATGTAGTACTTGGTACTACGTGTTCGGATAGTCCGATGACCGAATTTACTGCCAACATATCCGGGGATCTCATGGGTCGCTTACCGAAGATTCAGCGATGACGTATGACTCACACTTTAATTAATCTGGGATTAATTAGTAGAGAGAGAAAATTAATTTGGGATTAATTACAGAGATATTTTATCTGGGATAAAATATTATTTAAAGAGAGATAACGATTAATTTGGAATTAATCGATAAATTAATATATTCGATATATTAAACGAAATTGGATTTCGACGCGGAATTAAAATTAGATTTTAATTCGGGCGAACGAGTTAATTTAGAATTAATTCATAAGCGACGTGAATAGTAATTATGCTTGGCATGATTATTTAATTAAATTATATTTAATTATGTTGCAACAGAAAATTCGTTAATTTGGAATTAGCGAACCCGAGCCCGAGAGTATTTGCGAGCGCATTCGCATTTCGAATTCGAGTGCGACACGCAAGTCACATCAAGCGTCAAATCATTAGTCACATCAAGCGTCAAATCACATGTCACTTTGAGTAATGTGACACTTGATTGAGTGATGTGAGTTGATGTAGTTATTGAAGTGGTTGGGTGCTTTAGTTGGTGAAAGCTTTATGAAAGCAAATTTAATATATTTTGTATTTGATTTTTTGAAAAACAAATATGTATATTAGATACACAATTCACCCAACACTTGAACCATCTCACTCTCTCTCATTCTTTCCCTCTCATACACGCCCAAATGGGTAATTCTTGCTCTTCAAAAATTGGATACTGCCGTGACAGTGGAGGAAGAAAATGAGTGATTTTGTTACAAAATCGAGGTGCTAGCACACATCCGGAGTTGACCGTAGGTGATAGGGAAACCCACCCGTGTGTATGGAATCATTTGACGAAGCTTGGAGCTTGGATTCTTGAAGATTGAAGCCGAAAATGGGGACTCTAAAACAGCCACTGCCGTGACCATGACAATGAACAGAATTTGATTTTTGTTCATTGCCGCTTCGCTCAACCGATCGATGTGAGTATTCCGCAACTCCCTCGTTGTATTCGCACATGTTATTTTATGCTTGTTTTTCGATCATTGGGACCGTAGAACTCCAACAATGGTATCAGAGCGATTGAAAAGCATGAAATTTGTTTAGGGTTTAAAATTTGGGTAAAATGTATTTGAGCATGATTTGATTAAATTGGATGTTTGAGTATACTTAATACATGTTTAATTGAAGTTTGATTTGATCAATTTCAAGAAATTGTGTTTGGAACAAATTTCCCCAAATTTCCTTGCTTGGCCGAGAGGTGTAAATGCCCTAATTCTTGGTAATTTTTGTTTCGTTGATCATTGGATGACTTGAAACGATTTAGGATGTTGATTTAATGTTAATTTGGATTTAATTGGATTGAATTCGGAATTGACATAAAATTAGTCCCCATTGCCGAGAGCTATTAAGCATGTTTGTGTTTGATTTTTTGTTAAATTGTGTTGGACATGATTTAATGTTAATGAGCATGATTAATTAGGCTAATTGGTGTTTTGGAAATGTTAATTGGGTAATTAATTATGCTATACACTTTATGTAATTAAGTTGGGAATTTGGAATTTTTGTAATTTAATTATGTTGGGCCTATTTTGTGAAATTGGACTTATGTGTTGTAAATGGGCTTATTGGGCTTGGTTGTACTAAGTTAGGTTTAGGCTAAATTGGTTGGATCCAATTGGGCCCAAAACCGCTTCCATAAAGCCCAAATGCGACTAATGGACCTTTAAAGTTTAATTGGGCCTAATGGGCCTAAATTGATTTCTGGGCTTATAGGG
The DNA here is from genome assembly GCA_019454045.1 of Zanthoxylum bungeanum. Lineage (NCBI taxonomy): Eukaryota > Viridiplantae > Streptophyta > Magnoliopsida > Sapindales > Rutaceae > Zanthoxylum > Zanthoxylum bungeanum. The sequence continues at coordinate 98,807 of SKCR01033746.1, forward strand.
TAACTCCCGGATTGGACTTTGGTTATTAGGTTCGACCCGAGTTGACCAAAAGTCCACGCCTTAAGAAATTAATTAAAAGCCCATTGGACTTTAATTAAATTGACGTTGGACGTTAATTGGGCTTTGAGACCCGTAACGATTAAATTTGGAATTTAAATCGTAAAGGTTCGTTAATAAAATGTAATATTTAATTGGAATTAAGTAGTGAATTAGTATTAATTACAAATTGAATTGGATTTAATATGTAGTTTAATTAATTCGAGAATTCGTACTTTGAGTACTTATTAGCAAAAACGAGTTTGATTCGAGCAAAATCAAATTGTTGTTTAAACATTGGATGGTCACTAATTATCAAATTAATTAATTTGATTAGATTGATTGATAACATGCTTGTGTGAATACATGGTTGCGATGCATGAATAATGTATATCGGATGGATATTAGATGGGTGGGACAATTTTAGAAATTATTGTAATAAATTTGATTTATTAAATTGAACCTGCGTGTCCAACCTATTACCTCTTTATTCTTTGTATTCTCTTCTCACCTATTCCCCTTAATGTAAATGAGGTTTCTTTAGAAGTGTAGTGTAACGGGTAGAAGTAAATACTTGTGCTAGCGGGAGAGAGGAAATGGAGAGATTTGATCTAGGATCAATGTGTTGAGTATCCATCCGCATATCATTATTATTTTATTATATGCGCTTTATTATGTGTTTAGAATGCATGTTTAAGGGTGTATGATGATGAGACCTTAACATAGATAATAAATTGGTTGCCAATTTGCACTCGAAAAACCCTCGCAAAATATTAAGTGTTTTTCCTTCCATTGAGTGATTCTCACTCAAGATCCGAGACTGACATTGGTTTGTTGGCCAAAGTCAAGGCCTTTGTCCGTCGAAGATGTGTTTGAATCACGAGAGCTTTGTTCCATATTGGTGTCTTGTCCAAGTTGTGGTTTGTTGGCCAAAGTCAAGACCACTTCTTGTCCATCGACATTGATTACGAAGCTTTCCATGGTCAATGGGTCACGCTTAACTGGGATCACTAAGTTGTTGTGTCAAAGCCAAGGCTTAGTTGATTCAGAGGAAAAAAGTTAGGTAATATATTGGATATATTGGCATATATAAGATATATATTTCGGACTTGGATGTCCACCTACTGGATCTAGGAATTGGATTGGATCCAATTGATCTTAGAGATCTACCTAGTTAATTATCATACAATTTGTTGGCCAAAGTCAAGATTGTGTGATATTTAACGGGATCCTAGCCCACTAGGAAACGCGGTTTCCCGAGTACTCGACAGAGGGTTAGAAGCTCGCCGAAAAATAGTGGGAGGCAAGTATTAGATTTGCAATATTCGTTTAGTTACTTGCCATACGCGCTCAATCAAATATCATTCGTCAAATAAATTAAATGTTAGTTGGAATAATATTTAAATCGTTGTTTTAATTAACAGTTGGACTGTATTCAGACTATTCATTTATAGTTGATTTTATAATTGGATTATAATAATCAATATAATTGAATTTAATCAATTAAAGTATAGTTGATTATGTAGTTGGACTATAGTAATCATTATATTAATAGTACCTAAATCGTTGATTAAATAGTTGGACTATTAGAATCAAGATAGAAATAGAAAGATTGACATTTAAAACATAATCCTAGGGAAAATGTATTTAAATGGTTTAATTTTTAAATTGGGAATAATTTCAGGATGGTCCTGGAAACTAATAAGTTACTTTATTTGATAAAATAACATATTAGGCCTAAGCCCGGAGTTGAGCAAATAGTAGAGCATGATCTTTGGAAGATTCATGTGATGATAACTTAAGTGCTTAATCCATTAAGCTTGTCACAGTAGACTCCTTAATTTCTGAATCAGAACTAAGGATTAGATCCTTAAAGTATGATAATGAAATTGAAGGATCTTCATAGATCTATTTTAGATCTTAGAAGTACTAAATTGAAATAATAACTCTTGGAGAGTTAATGACTATTCTCAAGGAGACAAAGTCAAAGTTTTCAATAAGACAAGAAGCGCAAGACGCACCTTACTTCGATATTTTAGAAGGCCAAGGCTTGGCCAAAGGCTTCTGGAATGTTGAAAAGGGCAAAGGAAAAATCATTATAATCTTCTGGGAAGATAAATGACATATCCCAAAATGTCTGCCTAAATTGTGGCAAATGGGATCGCGGAAGCGTGACTGCCGTTTGGACAAAGCAGACATGAAGGAATTGAAGACGGGGCAAGGCTCCGACTTCAAATATGTTTGTCATAATTATGTTCACTACTAGTATTAAATTGGATTTTAAATACTTAGTGTGGTACATAAAATATATGTATTGATGTTCAGAATCTGTTTTGAACTGAATACTGACTTCAGTTGAGATTTATCTGCGAATCAGAAATGGGACGAAAGTCGCTGTTTTAACCGTAAATACCTAAGTTTAGGAACTACCCTTCGAGTGTGTACCTGAATTTGGAAACTGTTATAATGTAACTAGTTTGACTAGAAACATTATCTCTATATCGAGTATAACTCATTGCGAGTGTACCTTTATATTCTAGAACACTAAAGTGTTTTATTTTATAAAGATTATATTGAGATAAAAACATTAGATGTAAATAACAGTATTTATATTTTGAATATAAATGAATCTCAAACATATAACATGACAAACAAATAGCTCAAACTGATTTGATCAGAAGAAACATATTGTGGCATTGTTGTCTGGGACACAATGAAACAAGAATCGTATATCCACACTTTTGAAAAGTGGGTACTCGGACTTATTTGATTCCATTCAAATGAAGTCTACGAATCTAGTTTATTGGACCAAGTGCCTAAAACACTATTTACTTAGTAAAAGTGCAAATGCCACTGATCTGTTAGCCCTAGTTCATAGTGAAGCAAGTGGGCCCATGTCTAGCTAGGTTAGAGATGGATATGAATATTTTATGACATTTACGGATGTGGCATCACGTTATGGTTATGTGTTTCTTTTGAAGAACACAAATCGGAAACTTCTAAAGTTTTGACACGAAATAGACAAACAAATCGGCTAAAGTATTAAATCATCACGGTTGGACCACGATGAAAATACTTAAGCAATAAGTTTCTAGTATACTTGAAAGAGTATAGTATTCTTTCAATGATGACTCCTCCGGAACACGTCAGTTTGATGGTGTGTCCGAACGGAGAAACCGAATTTTGTTAGACATGATAAGGTTAATCATGAGTCGCTCTGAGCTACCATTTCCTTCAACGGATAAGCACAAATAGTGCAGAACTTATTTTGAATAAGGTTCCATTAAATCTGTTTGACAGATTTAATATCAGATATGAATAGGAAAGAAACCGGGTTTTCTCACTTCTGATGATTTGGGTTTGCTGGGCATATGTTTGGATGATACCAAACTAAAACCCAAATTGGATAAGTGCCAATTGTAGGTTATCCTAGGGATACATAAGTATAATACTTATACATCTCACAAGAGAACAATGTAATTGTTGCTCTCCATGCGATTTTCCTAAGAGGAATACTGATATGCAGTGGTAAGTGGGAGGATAGTAAAACTCGATGAAAATCGGAGTACTGCTATTCAAGGCACCGAATCTTAATGGAACACAAATAGTTCATCAAAGATGAAACTATACCAGTAATCTTCGAATACACAAGAACCGCGTAGGTCGGAGAGAGTTAGAAAACAACCTGGGAGGTATGGGTTTCTGATCTCACCTCATAAGGATGTCAATCTTTTGGGGAAGACAAACCGACTACGTATGAAGAAGTGATACAAGGTATCGACTCCCTATTATGGCAAAGTTGCCATAGTGTCCGAAATGGATTCCATGTATACCAACTATGTTTGGACACTAGTTGAAGTACCGTAAGGCATTGTGCCTATTGGTACTATATAAGTCTTCAAGGAAGACATACATGGATGGCAACATACCAACGTACTAAGCTAGGCTTGTAGCGGAAAGGTATCGTTATCAACATTGTGTCGATTACGACGAAACCTTTTACTAGTTGCCACGGTAAATCCATTTGGATAATGCTTGCTAACGTTGCATGTTTCATTTATGAAATATGTCAGCTTAACGGGAAAATCGCTTTCCTGAAAAGGAAACCTTTTGGAGGATGTTTACAAAATCCTGACGGTTTTGTCGTACCAAAACTAGAAAACAATGTTGCAGGTTATTCGATCCATGTTTGGACTGAAGTAAGCATTAGGTTCTTGGAATTATCGTTTTGATGTAATCATAATGGTTTATGATTTCATTCAAAACGAAATGATTCTTGTGTATATAAGAGGGTTAGTGGGAGCGCACTGACAGTGGCTGTCCTAAATAATGATAATATGTTATTTCTTGGAAATGATATTCCCATAATACAATCGGTGAAAGCTTGGCTTTCAAGAAAATTCTCCGTAGAATTCTTGGGAGAAACAACTTTTATTCTAGGAATAAAGATCTACTGGGATAGATTTAAAGTTGTTAAAACTCTCGGAGAACTCGTACATTGAAAAATGTACGTGACCTGGTGTCTCATACGCCTTGAGCATATGGATTCACAATCGGGACAATCCATGTGATAGTCACTGGATTGATGTTAAGAACATCCGTTAGTATCTTAGAGAACTAAAGATGATGTCTTAAATTATGGAGAAGGAGAACTTGAAGTGACTGGGATCACTGCTGCAAGTTTCCTAATCGATAAAACGACTTTAAGTCGCTAAATGGTATTGTTGTACAAATTAACTATGTGACAAAGGAGATTGCTCTCTTATCATTTGTGATTAGATCACCTAGATGTATAAATGATAGGAGGTCCTTATGATTTGTTCCTGGATTGAGAATGATATGAGACGGTATCAGTCCACGAAGGATAAATCATTAAATATCCTTAGTCAGAGTATTATCGAGATTGGATATCGATAAATGCGTAAAAGACTAGTATTACACTTGTGCGACTTGTGAGGGCACAATAACATAGTTTTCATATATTTGGGTATTGGATACTCATGCAAGTGTAATAGGAGGTTGTGTTTCACCGATGGTACGGGAAACAGTTTCGCTCTGGATAGACCCCCTCAGAATTCCATTGGTAGTATGACTATGTGTCTATGGAAGTCCGAAATCAGGGTAGGTGTATTTGGTCTTAACGTTAGACTTGCACTGCTAATACTTACGACAATCAATATACTTTGGTTTTGGTCGTCCAGGGCTTTAACCGATTTCTGTGTACGCCTCTTCTGGGTATATCGAGAATCGTAGTGTATTGGGTGTGATGTCAAGATGGAAGTATCACTCCAGTCATAGTGGAGATGAAGTCACGGATTGTACGGGACTGGTGCTCTTATATGCTGCAACTATCGAGATATTATGACTAGGTCATGTATATCCGATTATAGAGACTAGTTACCAGACATCCGACATGTACTTCGTACGGGGCAGACACAATTCCAGTCCCAGGCCTAGCACGTGACAGTCTGATACTGGATCGACATACGCAATACTTCGTATACTACGCCTGATATAGATCGCTTATTCCTGTAAGGATATTTCTGGAGAATTGGGTAGGCATGGCGCTTTGCTAGAAGCCAACCTTGTCTTGTAAATCGGTAAAACGTAGTACTTGGTACGTACGTGTTCGGATAGTCCGACGACCGAATTTACTGCTAACATATCTGAGGATCTCATGGGTCGCTTTCCTGAAGATTCACCGATGACGTATGACTCGCACTTTAATTAATCTGGGATTAATTAGTAGAGAGAGAAAATTAATCTGGGATTAATTACAGAGATATTTTATCTGAGATAAAATATCATTTAAAGCGAGATAACGATTAATTTGGAATTAATCGATAAATTAATATATTCGATATATTAAACGAAATTGGATTTCAACGCGGAATTAAAATTAGATTTTAATTCGGGCGAACGAGTTAATTTAGAATTAATTCGTTAGTGATGTGAATAGTAATTATGCTTGGCATGATTATTTAATTAAATTAGATTTAATTACGTCGCAACGGAAAATTTGTTAATTTGGAATTAGCGAACCCGAGCCCGAGAGTATTTACGAGCGCATTCGCATTTCGAATTCGAGTGCGGCACGCAAGTCACATCAAACGTCAAATCATTAGTCACATCAAGCGTCAAATCACATGTCACTTTGAGTGATGTGACACTTGATTGAGTGATGTGAGTTGATGTAGTTGTTGAAGTGGTTGGGTGCTTTATTTGGTGAAAGCTTTATGAAAGCAAATTTAATATATTTTGTATTTGATTTTTTGAAAATCAAATATGTGTATTAGATACACAATTCACCCAACACTTGAACCATCCCACTCTCTCTCCTTCTCTCCCTCTCATACACGCCCAAATGGGCAATTCTTGCTCTTAAAAAACTGGTCACTGCCGTGACAGTGAAGGAAGAAAATGAGTGATTTTGTTACAAAATCGAGGTGCTAGCACACATCTGGAGTTGTCCGTATATGATAGGGAAACCCACCCGTGTGCATGGAATCATTTGACGAAGCTTGGAGCTTGGATTATTGAAGATTGAACTTGAAAATGGGGACTCCAAAACAGCCGCTGTTGTGACCATGACAGTGAGCATAATTTGATTTTTGTTCGTTGCCGCGTCGCTCAACCGATCGATGTGAGTATTCCGCAACTCCGTCGTTGTATTCGCACGTGTTATTTTATGCTTGTTATTTGATCCTTGGGACCGTAGAACTCCAACACCGGTCTGTCTGGACTTGGGTGATGAAGTGCTTGGGGTAAGACTCGAGTTGGCAAGGGAAGAAAGATTGACGAGGTCCCGATAATAGCCCCCGAATTCAAGTGCATCTTTACCCTTGTCCGGGTTTCATGGTGGGCTTTTGGAAGGTCAACTTGACAAGCTGTAAAAGACACAGAAGTTAGAAGATCATATGGATTTTTCAGAAGGAAAAGATAGGTCGAGTCATTACCTATCACTGGAAAGATATTCGAGATTGAGAAACCTTCGCCCTCATTCCACCGATGTCTTCCCCAAGGGCCCCCGGCCTAGAACCATTTGTCATTGGAAATTTTGAAGGTAGCCTGGAGATTTTTTATGATGTGGGGGACCTCGGCGTGAGCTGAAAAGTAATATCAACCCTTATACTCTTTTGGGTTAGCGTTCATTCGATATAGCCTCTTCGGTTCGAAGAATGTCGGTTTTCCTAGCTCGGCTTGGCTCCAAATCACAAATAGACCGACTAACACCCTTCATCCATTTAATTTCAACTGATATAAAGCTATATTCATGGCACCCAACATCTTCACAAAATATTTTTACATGGGCAAGCGTAACCCCATGTCAAAGAAAGCTGTGCACAACGCTACTTGGTCATCACTAGGATGGCTCGCAAGGTCATCTTCCTCGGGTACTTGCAGAAATGTTGCCTCGGGGATGTCGAATATTTCCCTCAGTTGCTGTAAATAGGCTTCAATTATTGATGAGGCCCAATCCATGTTAAGATTCACAAATTCGAGTTTGTGGTGATTTGGGTCAGGTCGAGTAACCTTTCTATGATAAAAATGATTTTCCTCTTAAGACATGGTTGGTGTGGTGTCATAATCATTAGGGGCAAGGTGTTGAAGGGAATATGAGAGGAAAACTCAGAGTTTGACATTCTTATCAAGGCATAACCAGAGGTAGAAGGTTAGTTCACAATCTCATAGTTAGTAAAGCATGCTAAAGCTAGGGTTACCATTATCATCCCTACCAAGAGAATAACCCTAAAAAAAAGCTATAAGCTCCATAACAAAATGAGTGAACAATCTCATACTCTCTTAGAATAGAAGAACTACAACTCTCTCATAAACTCTTAAGAAGAATTTATATTTTCTCTCTTAGAATACAAAAGATTTGGTTGAGAATGAAATGAAGAAAATAATGAAATGAAGCATCTAGTATATTTACTATATTCTAATTTTTTTATTATTTTATTTTTAAACATGTGAGACCCACATAAATATATTTTTTTAAATAAATTATTATTCACCGAATTCGGTGATTGACAACAATTCTCCAGTAACGTTCTATTCATCTTGTATGGATGACTTTTGCCCAAAAGCATTTTGGTAGACTAACTATTCTGAGTATAGCTCTTACTCTTTCCAACAGCGTTCTATTAATCATTTCTGTCACACCATTTTGTTGAGGAGTGCCTTTTGATGCCTTCTTGCTGACCATATACATCAAAATCCTTACTGCAATATTCTTTTCAATTATCTGTCCTTAAAGACTTGATTCTCCTTCCAATTTCGACTTCAAGTTGAGCTTTGAAATTTTTGAAAACTAACATCACATCTGACCTTTTTTGATCGGGTATACCCAACATCTTATAGAGAAGTCATCAATAAATGATATAAAATATTTTTCTTTCCCCAAAGATTGAATCGGTGCTTCCCAAATATCAGAGTGAATAAACTCTTAAATAGTTTTACTCTGAGCACTTGACTTGCTGAATTTTAATCTGTTTCGCTTGCTTGTAACATAACGCTCATAAAATGGTAGACTAACTGCTTTCAAGCGTGGGAGTAGCTTTTGATTGACGAGAATCTTCATTCTTTGTTCTGACATATGGCATAGTTTTTGGTGCCACAACATAGAAGTGTCCTCTCCAGAATCCAATGATGCTACTGATGTAATTGCTTTCTAAATCGAGTCTCCCAAGAACATATACATATTGGTGGATATCTTTTCAGCTTTTAAGATTGTAAGTACTTCTTTCACCATTTTTAATACCCCGTTTTCAAAAATTGTATTGTATTCGAGGTCATCTAATTGTCCAACTAACAGAAGATTTTTCTTCATTCTCACAACATGTCAAACATCTTGTATAGTGTGAATAGTACAATCGTACATCTTTATTTTGATGGCTTCAATCCCAATAATTTTCAAGACATGCTCATTGCCTAGAAAAATCGATCCTCCAGAGACAGGTTCATAATGACATAATAATTCTCTCATAGAGTTCATGTGTCATGTTGCTACAGAATCAATCTATCATGCATCACTTAGCTGTTTTCTGCTATCATTTAACATTATTGCTACTTCATTGTAAGGTGCGCCACCTTCTTCATAAGTACTAGCAACACATCTTTGAGATTTTATTGCAACATAAGTTTTTTCTGTATCATTCTTCATATTCCGATAATATTTCTTGACAAGCCATTTCTTACCACAGTTGTAGCATTTAATATTTTTCTTACTTTTTGATTTTGATCTGCCATGATTTTTATTTCCACTTGAGCCACGTTCTGTTGATCTCCATCTTATTGTCACCAATGCTTCTATTTATTGTGAACTAGATGGTCTGTCTTCCTTATTTTTGCGCCTAGAGTCCTCTTCCAAAGTAGCAGCTGCAACTTCATCAAAGACTATATTACCAATGACAATATTATTTGTCAAGTTGATGATAAGTTGATCATACAAATTAGGCAGACTTTGAAGTAGAATCTTCACACAATTATTTGTTGATATACTATCCAACACAGTGGGTTGGGAAAATAGTGTATTCAAGTTGTTAATGTGGTCTGTCGTGACAATGGACTGACTCATTTGAAGAGTGTAAAGTCTCATCTTTTTGAATATCTTGTTGTGTAGTGACTTGACCTCGTGCAATTTGATAAGTGCATCCCAAATCTCTTTTACAATCATTTTCTCTGCAACACTGGATAACACAAAATCTAGTAAGGCTAGATGCAAATTGCCTATAACATTGTCATCCATATCCTTCCAGTTTTCATAAGTCATTCTATCTAGTCTCTCTCCAATTGCCGCCAAACAATTGTCTTTTTTCAAGATTGCTTTTATTTTAAGTTTCCATAGGGAAAAGTTACTCTCATTGAACTTCTCAATTTCGAACTTTCCTACAATGTTTCTGATGACGATTAGTTTCTCACTTGAACCGGCTTTTACTATTTCACTATGAATAGTATTATATATGTGAATAGTACCATATATATGAATAGTACCATATATGTGAACAGTACCGTATACATGAATAGTATTATATCACATATATGAATAGTCTATGTGAACAGTAATCCTGAACCTGAAACGCTAATACCATTATTATGATTATGAGCTGAAGTTGGCACGTAAATAAGTGAATTTGAGAATAATTGCTAGTTCATGAGGCTTGACCTACCATATAACAGTACAATAATAATTAGGAGGTTTAGCCTACCATAAATCTTAACAATAAAATAAAGTAATGAGAGAAAGATTTAACGTGGTAAAACTCTTAATGTGAGAGAAACATACACTCTATAGTGGAAAGAAATTTACAATTTCTCTTTAAACACAAGGAATGAACAATCTCACACTCTCTTATAATATGAGAACTACAACCCTGTCACAAACTCTTAAGAAAAAACTATATTTTCTCTTTTAGAAAATGGATGATTTGGTTGAGAATGAGATAAAAAAATGAAATGAAAGCTTTATTTATAGGCATGAGATTTATTTTGTAAATAATGAATTCTAATTTTTTTTATTATTTTTTTTAAATATGTGAGACCCGTCTAAATAATTTTTTAATAAAATATCAATCACCGAATTCGATGATTGACAACAATATCAAAACTTTCATAAAATAAATTCTTAATGAATATTTTAAGAACACTCGTTAGTACGATCTCTTTAAAAAAATTAAACTAAAATGAGTGATTTTAGAATTTTAATTGTGTGAAAAGCTCAGCTCATATTTTAATATGAAATATAAAATTCGTCATCCGACATTCTATGTACTGGCATCAAAACTTTTCCCAACATTATATTTAATTTTTCGGTATGTGGCAGGCAAGACTTTATGATCAAATTAACAAATAGCTTATTATTTATTATTACTATTAATATTCTATGAAGTTGCCATAATCATTTTCCGTAGTTGAGTTGGCCACAAAGGACTTTGTTTTCACTTTTTATAGGAGTTCCCGTAAAAAGGAAAAAAAATCTATTAATGGCTCATAATTAATGATGGATGGAGAAGGCAATTTAACTAAAGAAAAAATGTGGAACCTGCTGACAATCCAACATTATATTTCTTGGAAATTTCAACCACCGTTCTCTCATATTCATTATTTTATAACCAGTAGTATGTATGTATGAATTTAAGAAATTAGATAATATTATAATTTTATTAAGGGGTGGGTGTCAAAAGAGGAAAAACAGCTCTCATAATTTAGTCAAGTCTAATTTCGCAAAACGCCCATAGGTGGCCCCAAGTTTATATTTTTCTCTCATCATAATTTAGTATGAGTATAATTTTGGAAAACACATTATAATATTATCATAATATTATTTTTATTTCTACAGTTTTAAAAATATAAATTTTAATGTTGAATATTTCCATTTTACTTTGATAGTTTTCCTAAATATATTTAATTATATAAAATATTATGTGAATAATATATTGATTTAAAAAACTCGATTATCTAAACTGCAACAGATTTGGGTGTTTTGCCCGGACACCCCGATTATCCCAAAAAAAAAAAAAGTATTTAGGAAATTCTCAGTGTAAAATGGAAATCTTAAAATTATAGAAATTAAAATATGAACATGTTTTCCAAAATTGGATTTGTACTAAATTATATGAGAAAAAAAGATGAACTTAGGACCACCTATGCGCGTTTAAGTGACCTCAAATCTATTCCTTTTTTCTTGTAATTTAATCAAAGTCAATCTCGTAAAACACATTTAAGTCTAATTCCACAATATATATTTGTTTTTTTGGTTATTGGTAATTTAGACCAAATCTAGTCATGAAAAACGCGCTTAGGTGACCCCAAAGACTTAGATGGCTCCCAATTCCCCGATTTTGCAATAATTTAGTCCAATTCAATCTCGTAAAACGCGCATAGATGGTCCTAAGTTCATCTTTTTTTCTCATATAATTTAGTACAAATCCAATTTCGGAAAATGCATTCATATTTTAATTTCTATAATTTTAAGATTTCCATTTTACACTGAGAATTTCCTAAATACTTTTTTTTTGGGATAATCGGGGTGTCCGGGTCAGCTTACGCGTACCTCGATTAATTCCCAGGACCTGTGCCCCGTGCCCTCAGAAATTTCCCAACATAGATCAGGGTAAGTCGCTGGCTTTTCACAGCAGGGGGCATGACCCCAAGGAAATGCATCTAGTGGGATTCAAACCTTGAACCTGAGAGGGAGCAAACCACTCAAGCCTAAAGCCTTTACCACTGAGGCAACCCTTGGGGTTCCTAAATACATTTAATTGTATAAAATATTATATGAATAACTCGATTATCTAATAGCAACAATTTAAATACTCTTGTTTGATAGGCATTTGTGTTGTTAACTTGATTGGTTGCAGTGTTTATACATGAAAAGCATAACTATAAATAAACCCAAAATTCATTCAATGACGTTTGTGAGATCCACTAAAATAATACTTACTAATTGGATATGACGTGTAACGCAATGATAAAGTCATTTCTATTTAAATACCCCAAATTGGACTATTAAATGCTCTACAAAGTCAAGTGATGTTTTTCAAGTATAAATAGCTCGGCGTCCAATTTGATGTATCTAAAACCCTTTTTTTTTTTTTTTTTTTTGGAAACGATAGAAATTCCGCCACCAAATCATGGGCCGCGGCGCAGGTAAAACCACCGGCTACACATCAAGCCACACTCCTTGAGGACATGTATCTAAAACACATTTAAGTCTAATTCCACAATATATATATATATATATATATATTGGTAACTTAGACCAAATCTAGTCATGCAAAACGCGCTTAGGTGACCCCCAAGATTTAGGCAGCTCTAGTCATGCAAAATCGCGCGTAGTTGACCCCCCAAGACTTAGGGAGCTCCCAATCCCCCAATTTTCCCAATAATGTAGTCCAATTCTATCTCGTAAGTTCACATTTTCCCTCATATAATTTAATATAAGTTCAATTTCGAAAAACGCATTCATATTTTAATTTCCTTAATTTTAAGAGTATAAATTTCAATCCTGGATATTTCCATTTTACACTAAGAATTTTCCTAAATACATTTAATTATATAAAATATTATATGAATATTATTATTGATTTGAAAAAGTCGATTATCTAATAGCTATAAATAGGGGTGGCAATTTGAGTTAGCATTTCTTTATTCGTTCAATTCGATTTTGCTTTAAAGCGAATACAGGTTTGGAAAAATGAATTCGTTTAATAAATGAGTCAATTCGATTCTATTCGTTTATTAAACGAATTGAATATGAATTTAAGCTCATTAATGATTTATTCGTTTAGGATTCATTTTATTATTTTTATTTACTAGTTCTTTATATTTTAAATTAAGATTCGAGAAATTATGGCTAATTACCATAGAAAAATAATATTTTCGATATTTGGTCAGGTATTTTTAGTAAATATATTTATTACATATTTCATTTGTATATATTTATGGAGAATTAATGTAAATTAAGAATGATAAATTATTTAATTTAATAATATCATGACTAAATGAATATTCATATTCGATTCGTTTAATAAACGAATCATGACATTAGAATTCGTTTAATAAACGAATCAAATATGAATCCATCACTTTTTAATTCGATTAATTTAGGATTCAATACAAATTCGATTCGTTGATTCGTTTTGACATCCCTAACTAGAAATTCAATACTCTTGTTCGATAGGCATTTGAGTTGTTAACGTGATTGGTTGCAGTGTTTATACATGAAAAAACATAACTATAAATAAACCCAAAATTCATTCAATGACGTTTGTGAGATCCACTAAAATAATACTTATACTAATTGGATGTGAAGTGTAACGCAATGATGAAGTCATTTCTATTTAAATACCGCAAATTATTGGACTATTAATTAAATGCTCTACAAAGTCAAGTGATGTTTTTCTAGTATAAATATATAACTCGGCGTCCTATTTGATGTATCTAAAGTCATTCAAGTCTTCTTCTTTCTTCTCTCTTTTATATCTCAAACTCAAAACACCTTTACCATCTTTTTCTGTACGTGCAATTCCTAAAACAAATTAATGGCAGAATTCACTGAAAGGTTCGATATTGAAGAAGGTATGTGGGAAAGTTATAGGCGTTTCATTGAGCGGTTGCGCAATGCAGTGGCGGGAGGGAGATATTCACACAATCATCCTGTTACCCCTGATGAGGTAAATCCACCTGCTCGATTTTTCGACATCGAATTTCATACCAACGCTCAAAACATCAGAGTGCGGATCAGGCGGGATAACCTCTATTTGGTCGGCTTCCAAATGCAAGATTCTGCCCAGTGGTTGGAGTTAAGGTATGACAACAACAATCCCGTACATCGAATTCCGGGATCTACCTTCCTTACCTTCGGTGACATGTACGATGACTTGACAGGTGCCGCTGGTGTATCTGCTTTGACTTCAGTATTCGTTGGCCGACAGGAACTTATTAATGCTATAAATAACCTAGCTACCTCCACCAATGATAGAGTCAGAGCGAATTCAATTATTGTTGTACTTTTGATGATCATTGAATCTCTTAGATTTAATGAAATCACCAACCATTTCACTACCCACCGCACCAGCGAGTCAACCCCTTCTTGGATTGATAATTTTCTGCACGGCTGGAGAACCCTCTCTAACTCTTTACTTCACGTCGATGCGGATGCTGACTTCCGATTCCCGTTTAATAATAGGTTCCAGGTCAATACTGTTGAGGCGGCCCTCGCCATAATTGGTATTTTGAAGGGACGCTTCTTTGGACCTGGACCCGGACCGAGGCCAGGGGGGCGTCAACGACGTATGGCTGATGGAGAGGAATATTGTGAGGGACGACCGCTGGTGGAAGTTTTCTCAGTGACAATTAACAACATAGACGGAGATTCTGACACTAGAGGTGACATCTATGGCATAATCGAAGTCAGTGACGGACTGAGTATTTCTCAATATATTTATAATCGAGGAACAAATGATTCTGAATCCATCCATACGAGGGAAAATATTTTGTTAAATGGCCCAGCTCGATGCATCACAGCCGATGATGACTTCATCTTCAAAGTGGCTCTCAAGAGTAAGGAATGGTTGTCCGAGGACGATGAACTTAGCAAAGGTGAAATCACGTGGGATGTTATGAACGTCACGGCCAATAAGTATGACCAGCTTATACGTCGTCAAGTCAATGGCAAAGATGGTGCATTGGCCACAGTAAACTATGCAGTTTTAAGTGAAGCGGTGCAGGCCAGGATAGTGGTTACACTCATAGACTCAGATGGAGGAGAAGCGATCGATATTTATGGACATATTGCTGCCCAAAACAATAAAATTGGTGAAAAAAGTTTGCTCTTTCGAAAGGCAGATAATAGGTACATAATGTAAAGCCTGGGGGGATGATTCCTTTGTCGAGATCAGTGGTAGCTGTGCCTACAAACTCCACCCTCATAGTCTCGGCAGATCTGACACGATCCATCTTTGGTCCCGATGATAAGATTGCCAATGGACAAGCAACATTTTCTGCTCGCCTCTCTGGCACATATGAGCAGTATATTTCTACTGTTAGTCCTACAAACTACCGTATCAAGGTGACTGTCACTTGGGATTGGTACGTCTACTGAGATTCTGGCAAGTACGGTCAGCATGTCACTCGGCTTATTCTATATGTACGCGTAGTGTTCCTGGGTTTGTTGCTTCTGCTACATCGTGCAACTTGTTGCGTTACTAGCTACTTTCTAAGAATAAAAACTATCTTAGAACGATAGTCAAGTTTGTATTATCTCATTAAATTATGCGTGAGTATGTGCTTGATGGTTGTGTTTTTATGGACTTTGTTTCAACTATTTTTTTTTTTCAATGTAACTGTAGATTTGAAAGTCTTTCAAATACCATGCTTTTTTGAAGGTTGTGTCTTGTGTACGTGTTATATAACTTTATTTGCCCCCTCACTTTGTATTAATTAATTATACAAACTAAATCACTGATAATGTTAATTATTAATTAAATGATCAAGATTTAGATTTATAATATTTGAAAGAGATGATAAAGACTAATGCAATTATATAATTAATGGAGATTCAAAACATAAAACTTAATATAAAATTAGGAGTAATTATTATAAGTCAATGGTTTGGTGCACCGAAAGGTGCAATAATTTAAAGAAAAATAATAAAATATATGGTGGATCCCACATGTTTAAAAAGAAAATAATAAAAAATTACAATTCACTATTTGTATAATAAATCTCATACATATAAATAGAAGTTTCATTTCATTATTTTCTTCATCACACTATCAACCAAATCATATGTATTCTAATAGAAAAACATAGTTTCTTCTTAAGAGAGTGTGAAAAATTTATTCTCCTATTCTAAGAGAGTGTGAGATTGTTCACTCATTGTGTTTAGAGAGATTGTAAAATTCTTCCCACTATAGTGAAACCCTTCTATTTTTGTCCGTTGATGTTTCCCTCACATTGAGGGTTTTAACACATTAAATTTGTGTTTCGTTACTTTATTTTATTATTAATATTTATGGTAGGCTAAGCCTCCTAATTATTATTGTATTGATATATGGTAGGCAATGCCTCATGAACTAACAATTATTCTCAATTTCACTTTACTTGCGTGTGAGCTTCAGCCCACGATCCCCTAACAGTGGTATCAGCGCTTCAGGGTTACTGTTCATGGAGATTATTCATATATACGGTATAGTACTATTCATGTATACAATATAATACTATTTACATAGACGGTACTATTCATGGTAAAGTCGATTCAAGTGAAAAGCTTATCGTCATCAGAAACATTGTAGGAAAGTTTGAAATTGTGAAGTTAAACAGGAGCGAAGTTTCCATATGGAAACTTAAAATAAAAGCAATCTTGGCAATTGGAGAGAGACCAGATGAAATGACTAATCAAAAATTGAAGGATATGGATGAAAACACTATAAACAACTTGCATCTAGCCTTAGCAGATTCTAAGTTATCCAGTGTTGCAAAGAAGATAACTGCAAAAGAAATTGGGATGCACTTACCAAATTGTATGAGGTCAAGTCACTACATAACAAGATTTTCCTGAAGATGAGACTTACACTATTCGAATGAGTGAACCCATACCAATGACGGATCATATCAACGACTTGAATACACTATTTTTTCAACTCACTGTGTTGGATTATAGTATATCAACAAATAGACATGCGAAGATTATACTTCAAAGTCTGTCTGATTCGTATAATCAACTTATCATCAACTTGACAAGTAATGTTGTCGGTGGTAATCTAGTCTTTGATGAATTTGCCACTGCTACTCTGGAAGAAGAGTCTAGGCGTAAAAATAAGGAAGACATATCATCTGATTCGCAATAAGTAAAAGCATTAGTGACAAGAAGGAGATCAACAGAACGTGGCTCAAGTGGGAATCAAAATCATGGCAGATCGAAATCAAAAAGTAAGAAGAGTGTTAAATGCTACAACTGTGGCAAGAAAGGGCACGTCAAGAAAGATTGTTGGAATCTGAAAAATGGTAAAGAAAAAACTTATGTTGCAATAAAATCTTAGGGATGTGTTGTGAGTACTTCTGAAGAATGTGGCATATTTTACAGTGAATTAACAATGATTACAATGATAGCATAAAACAACTAAGTGATACATAGTTGGTTGATTCTACAACAACATAGCACATGACCTATAGGAGAGAATAGTTTTGTCATTATGAATATATCTCTGGAGGATCGGTTTTTTAGGCAATGATCATGCCTTGAAAATTATTGGGATTAAAGCCATCAAAATGAAAATGTACGATGGTACTATTCGCACTGTTCAAGATGTTCGACATATTATGGGAATGAAGAAAAATATTGTGTCAGTTAGACAGTTATATGACCTCATATACAAGACCGTAATTGAAAATGGGTATTAAAAATGGTGAAATGAGCACTTATCGTCTTGAAAGTTGAAAAAATCTAAGCAAACTTGTATATGCTTTTGGGAGACTGGATTTAGGAAGGAACTGCATCAATAGCATCACTGGATTCTGGAGAGAAAGCTTCTATGTTGTTGCACCAAAAACTATGCCAAATGTCAGAACATGGAATGAAGATTCTTGTCAATCAAAAGCTATTCCTATGCCTGAAAGCAGTTAGTCTACCATTTTGTGAGCATTATGTTACAAGTAAGCAAAACAGATTAAAATTCAGCAAGCCAAGTGCTCAAAGTAAAACCAATTTAGAGTTGATTCACTCTGATGTTTGAGAAGCACCGATTTAATCTATGGGGAAAGCAAAATATTCTGTATAATTTATTTATGACTTTTCTAGAAGATGTTGGGTATACCCGATCCAAAACAAGTTAGATCTGATGTCAGTTTTCAAAAACTTCAAAATAAATTTAAAGTTGAAACTGGAAAGAGAATCAAGTGTCTATGAACAGATAATGAAGGAGAATATAGCATGAAGGATTTTGATGCATATTGTCAGTAAGAATGCATCAAAAGGAATACCACTACACTATACACTCCTCAACAAAAATGGGTGACATAAAGGATGAATAGAACGCTGCTGGAAAGAGTAAGAGCTATACTCAGAACAACTAGTCTACAAAAGTGCTTTTGGACAGAAGTAGTTCATACAACGTGTTATGTTATAAATAGATCTCCATCAATTGCCAATGATTTGAAGACACTGATGGAGATGTGGAGAGGAAAACCAGCTAATTACTCATCTTTTTATATTTTTGATTGTCATGTATACGTGATGTACAACGCCCAAGAAAGAACAAAACTAGATCCAAAATCTAGAAAATATATCTTCTTGGGTTATGCTGATAGAGTAAAGGGGTATCGCTTGTGGGATCTCACTACCCACAAGATCATCATCAGCAGAGATGCGATATTTACAGAAGATCAACTACAGAAAGAAGGAAATGATAACACTTCAAAGGAAAGTACATGGACTACAATAATACTGGTGGAAAATAATCCAGAACGAGAAAATTTAGATTCTTTTAAAGCAACATCAGAATACAAGGTATAAGAACCAGTCGAGTTTGAAGCTTCTGAAGTCCGTCGATCAACTCGAGAGAGAAGACCTCCAGGTTGGCACTCAGAGTGTGATACAGAGAGTAACATTACATATTGTCTTATAACATATGATGGAGATCTATCAACTTTCCATGACGCTACAGAAGATGTAAATGCATCTTTGTGGATATCAGCAATACAAAAAGAAATAGAAGCTTTGCACATAAACAATACACGGGTTCCAGTGTTAGTGTGTCTAACACATCCCAAGGATTCTAAACATGATTCTAGTGTGAATAAATCAAGTGAAAGTAGTGGAAATACTCACATTGATCGGTTGAAGTTCAAAACTTTTTGTTGGATATAGAAGCTCCAAGTACTCTTTTTGAGTTCTAAACTCTTAGGTGAGTTTCCCTATCACCTTTCTTTAACCCCTTAAGTGCTAGCTTGGATGAATTTTTGCACCAAAAATTCGAGAACAAGAGGGAGTAGGTTTAGCCAACATAAAGAAAAAAGATAGATGATGAATAGTGTTTTTAAGTTTCCAAAACTTGTTTCAAAAGTTGTGTATGAGTTGACAAAAATATGCCTTTTTAAATGATGCCAACTACTCACATCAACTTGTCAAACAATTGATGTAAGTTATGGGTCCCACCCAATTAAATTCCAAATTCAAGTTGGCAAACATAACACACTTTGGGCCCGGTTCGTTTAATCCAACTAAACGAATTTTCCATCATTAAATAATTAAATCCAATTTAATTAAATAATAATATCTAGCAAAATTATTACAAAAATCGCTCACGAATTAATTCCAAATTAATGCGTTCGCTTGAATTAAAATCCAATTTTAATTCCGTATTGAAATCCAATTTCAGTTAATATATTCAATATATTATTTTAGCCCAATTATATAAATTAAATAGTAAAATCCAATTTTACTATTAAATTTACTTTACCGATTAATTCCAAATTAATTGCGTTCTCTCTTCTAGACGAATTTAATCCCAGATAAATTCTTGCCGTAATTAATCCCAAATTAATTTTTCTCTCATAATTAATCCCATATTAATTTTGTTCGAGTCAAGTGTCATCGGTGAATCTTTGGGAAGAGACCCAAGAGATCCCTGGATATATTGGCAGTAAATATTATTATCGGACTATCCGAACACGTGCGTACCCGGTACCACGTTCTCACCGATTTACAAGATATGGTTGGCTTCTAGCAAAGCACCGTGCCTACCCAATTCTCCAGAAATATTCAACGAGGAATATATAATCTGTATCAGGCGTAGTATACAATGTATTGCGTAATATGGTCCAGTATCGGATGTCACATGCTAGGCCTAAGGCTGGAATTGTGTCTTCCTAGTACGAAGTATATATCGGATCACTAGCAACTAGTCTCTGTAATCGGATAATCATGACTTAGTAATATTATCCCGATAGCTGCAATATTTAAGAGTACTAGTTCTGTATCATGTGTGATCATCATCTACATATGACTGAAGTGATACTTCCATCTTGACATCACATCCAATACACTACGATTCTCGGTATACCCAGAAGAGGCGTACACAGAACCTGTTAAAGTTCCGGACGAACAAAACCAAAGCATACAGAATGTCGCAAGTATTAGCGATGCAAGTCTCAGGTTAAGACCACATACACGTACCCTGATTCGGATTCCCATAGACACATAGTCATAATACCAATGAGATTCCGAGGGGTCTATCCAGAGCGAAGCTGTTCCCAGTCCAACGGTTAATAGAACCTCCTATCACACTTGCATAAGTATCCAATACTTAAATATATAAGAACTATGTCGTCAAGCTTTCATAACGCGCACAAGTGTAATACTAGTATATTCTGCATTATTGATGTCCAGTCTCGATAATACTACGACTATGGATATTTAATGATCAAACCTTTCGTGGATTAATACGGTCTCATATTTTATTAATTCGGTACTAATCATATGGACTTTTATCATTTATATATCCAAGTAATCCAATTACAAAATGATAAAAGAGCAATTTCCTTTGTCACATATTTAATTTGTATAAAAACACCATGTCTTTTACAAATAGTGATGCTATGGGTCATAATTGTCCAATATCTAGTACTATTACCATGTGGAAGAAAATCCATTAGTAATAAATGGGTCTACAAAATCAAACGAGATAGCAATGATCAAGTGGAGCGGTATCGTGCAAGATTGGTAGTGAAATGATATGCTCAGAAAGAAGGGATTGATTTCAACGAGATATTTTCTCTAGTGGTTTGACTTACAACAGTCAGAGTAGTCTTGGCTATATATACTATATTTGACCTACATCTGGAACAGTTGAATGTAAAACTTCATATTTTTCATGGAGAACTCGAAGAAGAAATTTATATGCTTGATGAGTGGTAAATCTATCATTATTTCCCACTCATTTAACCTAATATTTTGTATAGATTCTTGAGTTTTGTGAATATTTTGATGTGTTTTGTGTTATTTTGTAGATAAATAAATTTTCAGGACATCCTGGAGGTGATTTGGAGCCAAAATAGTGAAAATTGGACAAAAGAGTATTTTGGTAATTTTTAGCGCGCGACGCCTAACGTGCACCGGGTCCATGCTAACGTGCGTCTAGTCCACGTGTCAGAATCTGAGAAGTTTGACTTTGCTAACGTGCATCGTTCCACGTGTCACCATCACAGCCGATCTGCTAACGTACACCGTGCCACGTGTCATCATCCTATAGTGCCGACAATCGCCATGGCCACGTGTGTCACGTGTCACTCCACGTGTCAGCCACGTCATCGTCCACATCACCTGTTGACTGAGTCAAAGTGCCACATCACCGCCATGTCATCATCAGACAATCACAACATGCCACGTGTCGCAATCCTACGGTGCCGACAATCACTTTCGCCACGTGTCACCACGTCAGCAAAATAATTGAGTTGCCAGCCGCCATGCCACTTTTCACCTTATCACATTATCCAGAATCACCACATGTCGAGCTCTCAGCTTGCCACGCCATAAACCACATGCGTCGCGACGCCAAGAGCTATAGCGTCGCGACGCTGGAGGCCTACCGAGGTCTATAAATTCAGCTCAGTTTTCTAATTTCAGATGTACATTTCTCTCTGAATTCTCTGAAGTAAATATGGATTTTTCTACCTAATTTCTTTAAATTTTAGTTTTGTAATTAATTTTAATTACGTTCTGTAATAGTAATAGTAATTTATTATTTTGTAATAGTAATAGTAATTTATTTTTTTACTTTTACAGTTTTACTATTCAAGCATAAGGAGGTAACTTCCCCCTGCTAGGGTGAAAGGTAATTCTTTTACTATCGATATTTAGATAATCTCCCTTAATTATAATATATTCACTATTTAAAATTTGACTTAATGAAGATACCGCTATATTGGTCGGTTGGTAATTTATTTTAAATTGGTTTAAACCTGACTAAGCAAGGATACCGTCAGATTGGTCGATTGGTAATTAAACTTTCTTACCGCCTATATGGCAGGTTCATGGACAAATCTTTTTACCGCCTTAATGGCTGGTTGGACTTAATTTGACTTAATCAGGTTACCGTCTATATGGCTGGTTGGTAATGTTATCACAAGTTTATATATTATATTATAGGATATATCTAAATAGTAAATAGTAAAAGTAATTCCTTTTACCTTAGCATTTTATTTTATTTTACTTTTCAGTATTTACTTTTCCGCATTTACTTTTCGGCATTTTACTTTATGTCTTTTACTTTTAAGTTTTTACTAGCCCTAGTTATGTGTCGTAACTAAGTTAGTTATCTGGGGTTGTGATGAATTCCAATATCACCGGTTTATAAGGGGTTAGATTATAGTCTGGGTAATATAAAGATTTATTTATTGAGTTTTTTTAATGATTTTTAATTAACTGGCCATTAATAAAATTGAACTGGTAAACTTAAAATGAACTTGGAAAATGGATTTTAGGTTTAAGACCTTAGACTCAATAGCCCACGATCTTCCTTGAGGATAGATAACCCTTTAATAGATTTCCTTACAGGATAGGAATATACCTGTCGCGGCGGGGTAGCCATAATTGGAACTTAATCTTAATAAATCCAGGTAATTTGGTTGACATAGACATATGGTTCAATTGGGTTATAATGGGTATTTGTAATTGACCATCGGAAGAGGCTTTTACATAATTTAGTGTTTCAGGTTAGTAAATCAATATATTACCCAACTATAAGATAATCACTTCATCTTTTAAATTAAATTGTAATAAATCACAACCCTGGATAGTTTTATAAATTTGATTTTTTTTTCAGTTTTCTTTCATGCAAAATTTATTTACTTGTTTTTAAGTTTAAAAACCATCACCATTTCAAATCAATCAATCAACCTGTAAGATACTAGTAATCATTTGACCTCTTAAAATTAATAGATTAGGTATTAAGTCCTCGTGGGATCGATACTTTTTATACTACTTGAACGATACGTGCGCTTGCGTTATACGCGTGTGATTACGCCCGTCAAGTTTTTGGCGCCATTGTCGGGGACTTATTTATCTTTTATTATTAGTTTTGGGGTTAGATACTTTTACTTGTATCTAATTTCTTTTTACTTATTGTTTTTGTTTTCACTTGTTTCAGGTTCTCAGACACTTAATGAGACGAACCAGAAGCTTTGAAGTCCGTCCGCTTGACCCAGAGATTGAAAGAACTATCAGACAGTTAAGAAGGGAAAGGCGAGAAGGCCAAGAAACAATTGTTAACATGGAACCTGAACCTTTGGAGGTTGCACCACCAATTCCTATTCGAGACAGAACCATTCCGGTGGTAGATGGCATCATTTCCTGTATTATACTTCCTCCATTACCAGCAAATGCATGTGACATCAAAACTTGCATTCAGATGATTCAACAATCAGTTCAGTTTGGAGGAAATGCAACTGAAGATCCTAATGCCCACATCAGCAACTTCCTAGAAGTTTGTGGCACTTTCAATTACAACCAAGGAGCTAAAGAAGCTATGAGACTGCGGGTTTTTCCATATTCCTTGAAGGACAGAGCTAAAGCTTGGCTATATTCACTACCAGCAGGTTCCATCACAACTTGGAACACTCTAGCCACAAAATTCCTTGTAAAGTACTTTCCACCAGCCAGAACAGCAAAACTGAGGAATGACATCACATCATTTGTACAACAAGATTCAGAATCCCTTTACGAAGCTTGGGAAAGGTACAAAGATTTGCTCCGGAAATGTCCTCACCATGAGATTCCAAAATGGCTTCAAGTCCAAACTTTCTATAATGGACTTTCTGGACTGATGAGAACCACAATTGATGCTGCTGCTGGAGGAGCTTTGATGGCAAAAGGAGAAGATCAAACCAGAGACTTAATTGAAGAAATGGCCAACAACAATTCTTTGTGGCCAACAGAAAGGAGCATGATTCAAAGAATTGCAGGAATTTATGAAGTTGGAGCAAATACAGCAGTCAGTGACAAGTTGGATCAGATATGTAAATTCATGGAGACTCTCTGCACGCAAAGCAATATTGGAGCCACAAGTTCACCATATGGAGGAGCACCAGAACCAAACCAACTTGAAGAGACGGTGAATTATGTCAACAATTTCAACAAACAGGGGAACAATCCATATTCCAACACCTACAACCTAGGGTGGAGGAATCATCCTAACTTTTCATGGAGCAACAATTCAGGGCAAAATAACTATCCACCACCTGGATTCCAGCAACAGAACAAAGGCCAGGAACATGAAAAAGAACCAGTAATGGCAGAAGTGCTAGCTCAGTTAAAAAAAATATGAAGCTATGTTTCAAAACCAATCAGCTTCTATCAAAGCACTGGAAAATCAAATTGGACAACTGGCCAATGCTCAGAGTTACAGACCGTCAGGAAATCTTCCAAGCAACACAGAACCAAATCCAATGAACAGAGGAAAGGAGCAATGTCAAGCCATCACCTTGAAAAGCGGTACTGAAATCAACAAAGATGTTGGAATTAAAGCAACAGTTGAAGAAGTTCCAAAAGATGCAGTTCCACAGATGGAGGAAAAAGAAGCAAAGAAAAAAGAAAAAAAACAGATCACTCTACCTCCACCTTTTTCACAGCGTCTTCAGAAAAACAAACTGGACAAGCAGTTTGCTCGATTCATGGAGGTGTTTAAAAAGCTGCATATCAACATCCCATTTGCAGAAGCATTGGAAGAAATGCCCAGCTATGTAAAATTCATGAAAGACATTCTTTCACGAAAATGAAGATTGGGAGATTACGAGACAGTATCATTGACGGAAGAATGCAGCGCCATCATTCAGAGGAAACTTCCCCCGAAGTTGAAAGATCCTGGCAGTTTCACAGTCCCGTGCACCATTGGAGAACATTACATCGGTAAGGCTTTATGTGATTTAGGTGCAAGTGTTAACTTAATTCCTTTTTCTATTTACAGAAAACTGTAAATTGGAGAAGATATGCCTACCTCAGTCTCACTACAACTTGTTGATCGAACGCTCGCATTTCTGAGAGGAGTCGTTGAAGATGTGCTGGTCAAAGTTGACAAACTCATTCTTCCAGCAGATTTCATTGTCCTTGACATGTAAGAAGACAAAGATGTGCCTATCATTTTTGGGAGACCATTCTTGGCGACAGGTTGAACTGTGATTGATGTACAAAAAGGAGAACTAACCATGAAAGTTCAGGACCAAGAAGTTACCTTCAATGTTTTCAAAGCCATGAAATTCCCGAGCGATGAAAAGGAATAAGAATGTTTCAGAATTGATGTTGTTGATAGTATCATCTAGGATACTGATACAATTCCCACGGACAAACTTGAATCTTGCATCACCAACATTACTGACAGCGAGCTTGATGTTGAGATTATGGAATGTATCAACTATCTTGACAAGCCGTTTCGTTTCAAAGCAACAACACCAGTTGAAAGTCTGGAACTCCCGAAGAAAGATCGAATCAAACCTTCGATTGAAGAACCACCGCAGTTGGAGCTGAAGTTACTTCCGAACCATCTCAGGTATGCATTTCTTGGAAATTCTTCTGAATTACCTGTTATTATTTATTCTTCTCTAACATTGGATCATGAAGAAAAGTTACTGAGAGTGTTACGAGAGCACAAGAAAGCCATTGGCTGGACTATAGCAGACATTCAAGGCATTAGTCCATTATTTTGCATGCACAAGATCCTAATGAATGATGAGTACAAACCCACAATGGAGCATCAACAGAGACTCAATCCAATCATGAAGGAAGTCGTGAAGAAAGAAATCATCAAATAATTGGAAGCTGGCATCATTTACCCCATCTTAGATAGAACTTGGGTGAGTCATATGCAGTGTGTGCCGAAGAAAGGAGGAATTACTGTTGTCACCAATGAAAAGAACGAGTTGATTCCAACAAGAACGATGACTGGATGGAGAGTATGTATGGACTACCGAAAGCTAAACAAAGCCACAAGGAATGACCATTTTCCGTTACCTTTCATTGATCAAATGCTAGACAGACTGACGAGACATGAATTCTATTGCTTTCTGGACAGATATTCATGATACAATCAGATTTCCATCGCCCCAGAAGATCAGGAGAAAATCATTTTTACATGTCCCTATGGTACTTTTGCCTTCCGCAGGATGCAATTTGGACTATGTAATACCTCAGCCACATTTCAGCGTTGCATGATGGCCATTTTCTCAGACATGTTGAAGCAGAGTATGGAGGTTTTCATGGATGATTTCTCTGTGTTTGGAGACTATTTTGACCACTGTTTACAAAATCTGGAACATATGTTATAAAGGTACGAAGATACAAACCTGGTACTCAACTGAGAGAAATGCCACTTCATGGTGCATGAAGGCATTATTCTTGGACACCAGATCTCACAAAAGGGAATCGAGGTAGACAAAGCAAAGATCGAGACAATTAAGAAACTACCTCCACCAACATCAGTAAAAGGGATTCAGAGTTTTCTTGGACATGCTGGTTTTTACAAGAGATTTATCAAGGACTTTTCCAAGATTGCAAAACCTCTTTGCAATCTTCTGGAGAATGATGTACCTTTCAACTTCACCAAAGAATGCCAAGAAGCTTTTGAAATCTTAAAACAGAAGCCGATCTCTGCCCTGACTGGTCCATTCACACGCGTATAACGCAAGCGCACGTATCATTCAAGTAGTATAAAAATATCGATCCCACGAGGACTTAATTCCTACTGTTGTTATTAATTATTGATACTATTTATTTACAAGCATCTAATTATAGGGATAAGAGAATGATTGTTTTTGGTTGTTTGAATGTGGATTTGCTAATTAAAATAAAAACAGACTTAAAAGAAAATACTAAGGAAAATAAAAGAAAAGACTCAAAGATCTAGGGTCGTGACTCCATACAATATTATTCTAAAGATGAATTGATTCTCTTACATATGTGTAATAAATTAGTCTGCTAACCTGGAACACGAAATATGCAAAAGCCTCTATCGATGGTCAGATGCAAATACCCAGTATAATCCAATTAAATCATATGTCTATGTTAACCAAATTACCTGGATTCATTAAGATCAAATTCCAATTATGGCTACCCCCGTCCGACAAGTATATCCCCATCCTGTAAGGAAATCTATTAAAGGCTTATCAAGGAAGATCGTGAGCTATTGAATCTAAGGCTGAAACCTAAAATCCCTATGTCTAGTTCATTTTAAGTTTACCACATCAATCTTATTGGTGATCAGACAACAAGAAGCATTAAGCTTAAGACTCAATAAACAAACTAAAGAATTACCCATAAAAAGAAAATCAATTATTAAGTGTGTGGATATTGTGTTTCATCACTTCCCTAGAATAAAAATAAAATATTGGGGTTAGAGGATCCTCATTTAATGTTTCTTATCTAGGAATCTCACTTATTATAATATATAAATTTTTTTATGTTCTGCTTTCTCAGGAATTAATAATGTTAAACATTTAAAACCAGCCATATAAGCAGTAATCCATTTAGTCCTACTACATCAGCCATATAGGCGGTAATTAGTTGTCACATAAAAACCAGCCATATAGACGGTAAAGTAATTTATATTTAACCCGACCATATAGGCGGTAATAAAGTCTGACATTAATTAATCCAGTTAAATTACAATTTACAAATTATAATTAAGTGAGATTTACCTAGATAATTATATTAAATGTCACATTTTACCCCATCATAAATTTAACTACAAACCATAAAGAAAATAAAAATAAGATAATGAAATTAAAATTAAAAATAAAATACATAAATTAATTATTTAATTATAATTACAAAATAGATGTTATCCTATGAAATCAGGGAAAAAAATCCCAAGGAAAGCACGAGAGGAAAATGAGGTGTAAATGAGCTTAATTTATAGGCAAAATTTCGGGTCATCGTCGCGACGCCAACTTCCTTCTTGCGTCGCGACGCTGGCTCTGTTAACTTGGTCCACGCGGTTTGACTTTGACTGTTGACGCAGAATCTGTCGGTCCAATAGAAATGCGACACGTGGCACGCGGTAAGATTGGTCCAATGATATCTTGACATGTGGTAGAAGGTGATTCGTTGATGATTCGGTCCAAACAGAAGATGACACGTGTCACGCGGAGTGTCGGCACCATAGGATTGTGACACGTGTCCCGGCACATGTTAGCAGATCCTCTGTGATGATGACACGTGGCACGGCGCACGTTAGCAAGTCAATTTCTCAAATTTTGACACGTGTCCTTCGGTGTACGTTAGCATGGCGCGGCGCAGGTTAGGTATCACGACGCTGGTAGCTTGAGCGTCGCGACGCGGCCAAATTACAAAAATACCATTTTTCGTCCTTTTTCACTATTTTGGCCCCAAATTGCTTCCAATGCTTCCCAAACTTTATTTATCTGCAAAATAACAATAAAACCCATCAAAACGTTCATAAAACTCAAGAAATTATACAAAATATTAGGTTAATGAGTGGGAATTAGTGATATAAATACCACTCATCACACCCCCAAACCTAACATTTTGCTAGTCCTCGAGCGCAACATAAAAATAAAATAAAGCTAAGCCACTTTCGTAGGGATCACGGTTGCATTTAGCGTATGCAACAAGCCTTTAAACCCCTAGGTGTCCCTAGTGGACGAGTTATAGTCTCGTGAGGGCTTACAGCAATGATACCCACAAATATTTTACAAAAGTAAAAAGAAAGAAAAACTAATGCACACAAAAACAAAAAGACAAAATAATAGATATATAAACAACGTCCTCAGAGAATGTCTAGCATCAAAGTTAGAGGAACTTTCAAAACGCATATTCCAACTAAAATCCTTTCTTTTGAAGAACATATCTAAATCAGACTCAAAGTGTGTGTGTGTGAATAATCCTGCAAACAGCTTCGATTCTAAGTTGTCAACTCGGTGATTTTGTCTCAACTCTCAGTAGTTAATGGGTTAAACCAATCTGAGTATCTAAAATTTTTCTATCTACTATAATCAGCACATGTGAGGTATGTGATTTTTTTTGAATTTTTTTTATATACATATTTGATCCATGTAGCAAGCTTTGGGTCAGTGGCTCCCAAACCAGATGGTTTTAGGACACTAGGTGTTAAAACACCCCTACGGACTTAATCACTCGGATCTCAGATGTTTAATAAACTAACACAAGCTTTCCCGTTTGTTGCGAACTATCACTGCTTACTGAGGCAAGATGCCCGGTTACTAAGTACTTTCTTGGTTTAGTTTATTTATCTTTTTTTTACATACCTCACATAATAATTAATTATAGACAGAAACAGAAATTTAGACAAACGGTCATTCATCAACCACCGATTATTTTAACTAGTCACTTTGTTAATTCCTTATTATCTAACTGCTTACAAAACTATTTAAATAGTGCGTACGAGTCTGACCTAGATATGAAATTCAAATTAGGGATAAAAGTGATATTAACATTTATCTTTTCCTAAAACTTTTTAACTAAACAAACAATCAAATCATCGGACTTTTTTTTGGGTTTTTTCGATTTTAAAACACATATAATCACACAAAATGCGGAAGATAAAAATGCTGAAATAAAACACACGACATGCAGAACAGAAAATTTTAACGGAATTTTAATGGGATAAACCATCGGACCAAGTCTCGAAATACAACATATATTGGTCTCAATGGATCTTACTAACCGACCCGTGTTAGTAAATCTTGACCATGAACTTTATTTGATAATATACAATTTATAGTGACACTTCCCAATATCAATTACAAACTAAGTTGTAATTGCGCACTACGTTGTAAATCTTGAGGTCTTTGTCAAATATATATACATATCACTAAACCGAATTTAGTTTCAATCTAATCGATATTAGATCGAATATGTATATAAATGACAAGAGGTGTGACCATGTATAAGTAATATTATGGAAAAATATATTGTTCGTATTCATTAATCGAACATAAATACGATCCGGATTGGCGCTCCATGCACAACCCTAACAATTACTCTCACTTGCTCCAGTGTCAATCCACGGTATCATTTACACATCTAAATGTTTATCACATACGCATGGCCCTCAAGAGCTCATCGAGCACTCAAGAGGTGGGCAACTATATATAAGTTCGCTGTAAAATGTCATAATTAGACTCAGAACTAATCTGACCCTAATGGCTGCGGACTATATTCTCCATGAATAAGAAACTCGTTATTAATATCTCAAAGATAACAAAGAACATGTTTCAAGATCCATCTTAATCGCACATGATATAGAATTCATTATGTCATCATCCTATGATACATAAGATTGACTAGACATTCTAATCATTTTCTCTTTCGATAAAGGAATCATCATTTACGAAAGATGAATATTATATATATGCGATACACTAATTGTCAAACATTTATGCTAATTGTCACACAAATAGTTTTATTGTGTCCTTTATTAAATCATATCTAATATACGACTATTGGGAATATCTCACAAGTCTCTTAGTTTTATATCATATATAAAACTTTATATCGAATAAACAGAGACTACTCACACTGCTTTCATTGAGAAAAAAGACTTAGATAAATTTTTTACCTCATAAACATCTCATTACTACCTTAATAATGATAATGTCGTTATAATATATAACACTAGAAAGAAATTTGTACGCTCCCACTATCCCTACTATCACATATATATTCTCTATGCTTTGATAAAATCATACAATCTGTCTGATATTAAAATTAGAGACTATAAACTTTCGAAAAGCTCATTTGAGTCTATGATAGGCTCTATAAGCTAGTATACCAATCTTAACAGAATACAAACTCCAAGGTCATTCCATAATGAACTCTTAAAACAAAGAAATCACAACAGATCTCTTATCCGAAGAAACCATTCAGAAACGCCACTTTGCATTCCTAGTTAAAATACACAGTTTAATATTAACATTAACCAATAGATCTTTAATTTTTCAATTAATGTGACTAGAGACAAGTTTCCTCATAATCTATAATAGATTGATTAGTATAACATTTCTCATTGTCATACTATAAAGGTCAAACCTGTTTCACTTGTTTAGTCACTAACTTGTTTGATCTTTTGCTTTTGTACGCGTTTGACATTTGTGGGTATCGTCGCTGTAAGCCCTTATGAGACTACAACTCGTCCACTAGGGACACCTAAGGGTTTAAAAGTTTGTTGCATACGCTAAATACAACCGTGATCCATAAGAAAATGGCTTAGTTAATTTTATTTTAAAGTTGTTTATTATATTATATTTTGTTGTTTTGCTCGAGGACTAGCAAAATGTTAGGTTTAGAGATGTGATAAGCGGAAAATATATCAATATTTACTGCCCATTTTACTTAATATTTTGTATAGTTTCTTGAGTTTTATGAATATTTTGATGTGTTTTGTGTATTTTGTAGATAAATAAGATTTCAGGATTCACTAGAATCAAATCAGGGCCAAAACAGTGGAAAATTGATGAAAATGGTAAAATTGGAATTTCGCGTCGCGACGTGCACAACTTTTGCATCGTGACGCGCTGACGTAATGATTCTGTCGACACACATCATCATGACGAAAGCCTCAATTACTATTCTACCGACAAGCGTCATCACTACGTCATCACATGCATCAACACTTGATGACGTCGGTATAATAATTCAGTCTTCCAACACGCGTCATTGCTTACGTCAGCATGATGTCATTGTCGTGACGTGCAAGCCTTCATGCGTCGCGATGCCGAGCTAATAATTCTACCGACAGTCACGTGTCATCATCTCGTCAAAGCCGCATACACGTGTCATAAATCAATGGCACATCGCGATGCGTAAAGCTTCACGCGTCGCAACGCGCATGCCAAATTTTGCCTATAAATTGAGGCTGAATTCATTTGAAATTTTCATACCTTTTTCTGGGGATTTCCTTAAGAATACTAAGAAGATTGTATCTTATTTATTTATTTATTTATAGTCTTCTTGTATTTAATTTTTATTTTAAGCAATATATCTTTCTTTATTTTACTTTTCATATGAGTAGGTAACTTCTCTCTGCTGGGGTGAAAGGTAAAGCTTTTATTATTATAATTTAGATTAATCTCCCTTAGTTATAACATATAAACTATCTTAAATCCTGGCTTAATAGGATACCTCATTTATAGTCGGTTGGACTTAATTAAATTGATTTTAACCTGGCTGTATTGGATACTGCCTTTATGGTCAGTTGGAATTAATCATAAATTTGACTTAATCAGGATGTCGCCTACATGGTCACTTGGTAATGTCATGTAATTCCAGTCAGCTAGGTTGGGTTTCCATAATGATAATTCTTTATTTATAGGCTTCAAGCCCATTCCCATTGATGACTTCTCAACTTGCTCTCTAGGTAAACCTTTAGTAAGTGGATCTGCTAGGTTTTCCTTCGATTAGACATAATCTAACGAAATTATGCCACTTGAGAGCAGTTTTCGTATGGTATTATATCTGCGATGTATGTGTCGAGACTTACCATTATACATTATATTTTGGGCTCTCTCAATAGTTGATTGACAATCACAATGTATGTTTATCACTGGCACTAGTTTGGGCCAATTTGGAATATCCTCTAGGAAATTTCAAAGTCATTCTGCTTCTTTTGCTGTTTTGTCTAATGATGTGAACTCTGATTCCATAATAGAATGGGAAATACATGTTTGCCTCGAGGAATTCTATGACACGGCTAACCACCAAATGTTAAAATAAATCTACTTGTAGATTTGGAATCCACTGTATCATATATCCAGTTAGCATCGCTGTATTCCTCTAGAACATTAGGATATCTCGTATAATACATACCATATTTTGAAGTTTCTCTCAAATACCTAAAAAATCTTACTATGGCTTTCCAGTGGTTATTGTTAAGGTTGGTGCTCTGAGCGTAAATTTCTTATGTATTTCCTTGTAAATACTATTGTAAATATTTTATTAATAAATAACATGAACATTCTCTTTAACATTACTTCTTTATTATATGGTAAAGACGTAAATGACCATAGAGTAATTGGTTATGATACAGTTGAAAAAAGCGTCACAACTGACATTGAGCAGTATCATAACAATATCATTATTTAATCTTGGTCAAGGTTTATAATTACTTGGTCAGTAAGTTAAACCCACTAAGACCGGTACATGTCGTATATTGGAATATTTGATTCCAATGATTTCTCAATGAAACATGAATAATGGAGACTCGTATAGACATGTAGGTATTTATATCGGATAAATGTTAAACGACTCATCGAAGATTCTTAATGGATGGTACACCAACGTCAATAAGAATCTTCTCGAGTTGAGTAAGCATAACGATTCTTTGTCTTGAGATACCACTGTGGATATATGAGTTATCTTCCACACTTTGATGGCAGTTATTTAGATCAGACCTCCACATGTTCGTTGGGTGTGGACTGATACTCAAGATATCATGTACGTATCAAGATATGATCCGTCAGTTTTGTATACAAAGCATAGGTATTCAACATGGAATTAGTAATATGTTAAATCCATGGACTCGTGGTATACTGTAGAAGTGAGTTCTAAGTGTTATTAAGAGGTTACTAATAGAAATGTCAAAGTGATTATATCTATAGAGATTTGACAGCTATATCTATATCTTTGGAATAATCCGGATACCTGTGACGGAGAGATTATACGTATGCGATGACCTCGAGCTGTATCATTCAGAGATTTTATCTGTGTCCGTGACAGATATGTCTGAACATAGAGTCTCATTAATGAAATATACTCATAGAACACTAGTATAAATTTTATGACTAATACTGATTATATATAAGTCTTGTAACGGTTAAACAATAATACATGTGAATGGGATCTTTTGGTCATTTGTTAAATGTCAAATTGTGATATTTGGTATTTATAATTAATATATGTATTTTGATTATTTAATGTAAATATAATACATATATTTAAGATTTTATTTTTAATTAATTATTTATTTATTTATTTAAATGTTAAATGATTAAATTAATTGAATAATAAATATCTAGTTACTTTATTAAAATAAACAAATTGCCAATTCTTATTGGATTAAATGGCTTGACTTAATTGGAACATTTGGTAATCTCATTAAATGGTTTAATGATTCTATACCACAAGTTAAATTAAATCATTTTCGATTTTATTTCCCTAATTTTTTGTCATTCAAGGGAAAATATAAATGGTTTTATTTTCATTTTTTGTTTCATAATTCAAGTTACCAAAGTATTACAAAGAAAAAGGTGTTGGGATTTCTAGGTCAAACCAAGATCATATTAAGCGATGAAAAGTGCGAATACATCAAAGTAAAGTTGCGCAAATACTCACTTTGATCGGCTTTGCAATGCAAAGAACATAAAAACTTTTCATCCATGGTTGATGTATTCAGCCAAGCCTCCATTGTGTGCTCCAAGCTCCAAGCTTTGTGAATGGATTCCATGCTCATGAATGGGTTTCCCTATCACCTTTGTAAGACTCCTTTGAGTGTACTAGCACTTGGAAATTTTGCCACAAAATTTCCCTTAAGCTTCTTCTTGTTCTCGGCCAAGCCAAGAAATTAGAAAGAAAATGGCAAGAATGTCGTGAGAGAGAAAGATGGAGAGACGATGTGTGTTATGTATTTGTTTTCAAAAAACCAATTAAAATGATATATCAAATATTTGGTATTAGTCATTTAATTTCTTACACAAATTGGAGTGTAAAACAAGCCATCACCCACCCACCAAATTCCATCACCATAAAGGTAAGTCAAATGACAAGTGATGTGACTTATGATGTGACATGTGGGCCCCACTTGATTCAAAATCCGAGTGGGCCCGTAAACACTCCTGAGCTTGGGTTCGCTAATTCCGAATTAACGAATTTTCCGTTGCGACGTAATTAAATCAAATTTAATTAAATAATTATGCCTAGCAAAATTACTATCCACGTCGCTAGCGAATTAATTCTAAATTAACTCGTTTGCCCGAATTAAAATCCAATTTTAATTATGCGTCGAAATCTAATTTCGTATAATATATCGAATATATTATTTTATCGATTAATTCCAAATTAATCGTTCTCTCTCTTTAAATAATATTTTATCCCAGATAAAATATCTCCGTAATTAATCCTAGATTAATTTTCTCTCTCTTCTAATTAATCCCAGATTAATTATGTACGAGTCATACGTCATAGGTGAATCTTCGGGAAGCGGCCCATGAGATCCTCGGATATGTTGGCAGTAAATCCGATCGTCGGACTATCCGAACACGTACGTACTTAGTACTACGTTTTTACCGATTCACAAGACATGGTTGGCTTCTAGCAAAGCACCGTGCCTGCCCCATTCTTCAGAAATATTATTAAAGGAATATGTAATATGTATCAGGCGTAGTATACGTAGTATTACGTATTGCGATCCAGTATCGGATGTCACGTGCTAGGCATGGGGCTGGAATTGTGTCTGCCTCGTAGGAAGCACATATCGGATCTCTGGTAACTAGTCTCTATAATTGGATAAACATGACCTAGTAATATTATCCCGATAGCTGCAGCATACAAGAGTACCAGTTCCGTATCCTACGTGACCATCATTTCCATATGACTGGAGTGATACTTCCATCTTGACATCACACCCAATAAACTACGATTCTCAATATACCCAGAAGAGGTGTACACAGAACCTGTTAAAGCCCTGGACGACCAAAACCAAAGTATATTGATTGTCGCAAGTATTAGCGATGCAAGTCTCAGGTTAAGACCAAATACACCTACCCTGATACGGACTTCCATATACACATAGTCATACTACCAATGGAATTCCGAGGGGTCTATCCAGAGCGAAGCTGTTTCCGTACCATCGGTAAACACAACCTCCTATTACACTTGTATGAGTATCCAATACCCAAATATATGAAAATTATACCGTTATGCTCCCACAACGCGCACAAGTTCAATACTAGTCTATTCCGCATTATCGATGTCCAATCTCGATAATACTATGACTATGGATATTTTAATGATTAAACCGTAGTGGATTAATACTGTCTCATATCTTATTAATCTGGTACTAATCATATAGACTTTTATCATTTATGTATCTTGGTAATCCAATTACAAATGATAAAAGAGCAATTTCCTTTGTCACATAGTTAATTTGTACAACAACACCATGTTCTGTACAAATAGTGATGCTGTGGGTCATAATTGTCCAACAATCTCCCACTTGGCCTATAGCCAATCACTCAAGTGTCATACACTTGAACTATGTACGGTTCGCTAAAACTTCTGGTGAGAAAATACTTTCGTCAGCGGATTTTCAAGGTTATCATCTGATGCGATTTATACGATCATCACATCGCCATGATGTATGATCCGAATAATCAGATGAAATAGTTGAAGTATATATTTGGATCGTTGATGAGACATTAATTCTTTAGCCTGTGCTGTAGCCCAGCTCAGCTGCTAACAGAACTACACCTAATCTGATTAGGATTATTATAGATCCAAATCGCTTCTATTGCTGCCTCAGCTGCAGCAATATTCTGCTTTTGTTGTTTATTCGGCAACAGTATCTTGCTTGGAAGATTTCCAGCTCACCTGTTCCATTATTCAAACTATATAGTACCATTTATTGCGACTTAAAGTCGTCTTTTTCGGTTTGGAAACTTGCATTAGCGAATCCAGTCACTTCAAGTTCTCATTCTCCATAGAATAAGACAGCATCCTTAGTTCATCTAAGATACTTAAGGATGTTCTTAACTTCAATCCAGTGACTATCATTTGGATTGGCCTGATTGTGACTCCATATACTTAAAGCATATGAGACACCAGGTCGCGTACATTTATTTCAATGTACGAGTTCTCGGAGAGTGCCAACAACTTTTAGATCTATCCTAGTAGATCATTATTCCTAGAATAAAGGTTGTCTCTCCCAAGAATTCTACGGAGAATTTTCATGAAAGCCAAGCTTTCACCGATTGTATTTTGGGAATGTCATTTCTAAGAAATGATATATCATTATTTAGGACAATCACTGTCAGTGCGCTCCCACTAACCTCCTTATATACATAAGAATCATTTTCGTTTTGAATAAAATCATATACCATTATGATTACATCAAAATGATAGTTCCAAGAACGCTATGCTTGTTTTAATCCATAAATGGATCGATTAACTTGCAAACCTTGTTTGCTCGTTTGGGTACGACAAACTCCAAAAGGTTTTCGTTTAAGGAAAGCGATTTTGACGTTCAGCTGTCATATTTCATAAATGAAACATGCAGCATTAGCAAGCATTATCCGAATGGATTTAACAATGGCAACAGGTAAAATGTTTTGTCGTAATCGAAACAATGTTGATAACGATACATTTTCGTTACAAGCCTAGCTTTGTACGTAGGTATGTTTCCATCCATGTATGTCTTCCTTGAAGACTCATACAGTACCAATAGGCACAATGCCTTCCGGTACATCAACTAGTGTCCAAACTTATTTGGTATACATGGAATCCATTTCGAATTTCATGACATTTTGTCATGATAGGGAGTCGATACCTTGTATCACTTCCTCATACGTAGTCAGTTCGTATTCCTCAATAAGATTGACATCTTTATGAGGTGAGATCAGAAACCCATACCTCCAAAGTTGTT
This sequence comes from Zanthoxylum bungeanum, assembly GCA_019454045.1. Taxonomy (NCBI): domain Eukaryota; kingdom Viridiplantae; phylum Streptophyta; class Magnoliopsida; order Sapindales; family Rutaceae; genus Zanthoxylum; species Zanthoxylum bungeanum. Next base: position 137,005 of record SKCR01033746.1, read on the forward strand.
TTCTGACTCTCTCCGACTTGCGCGGTTCTTGTGTATTTGAAGACTGTGGTACAATTTCATCCCTGATGAACCATTTGTGTTCCATTAAGGAATCGGTGCCTGGAACAGTATTACTCCGATTTTCATCCAGTTTTACTTTCCTCCCACTTACCATTGCATATAGGCATTCCTCTTAGGAAAACCGCATGGTGAGCAACAATTACATTGTTCTCTTGTGAGTTGTATAAGTACTATACTTTGGTTACCCTAGGATAACCTACAAATTAGGCACTTATCCAATTTGGGTTCTAGTTTGGTATCATCCAAACATATGCCCAGCATTCCCAAATCTCCAGGAATGAGAAAATCCGATTTCTTTCTTGTTCATATCTAATATGAAGTCTGTCAAACAGATTTTTATGGAACCTTATTCAAAATAAGTTTTTCACTGTTTAATGCATATCCATTGAAGGAAAATGGTAGCTCAGAGTGACTCATGATTAACCTTATTATGTCTAACAAAATTCGGTTTCTCTGTTTGGACACACCGTCAAACTGAGGTGTTCCAGGAGGAGTCCACTGTGAAAGAATACTATACTCTTTCAAATAATCGAGAAACTTATTGCTTAAGTATTTTCCACCATGGTCTAACTGTGATGGTATAATACTTTCACTATGAACGAGGGCTAACAGATCGGTGACACTTTCACTTTTACCAAATAAAATGTATTTTAGGCACTTTGCCTAATAAACTAGATTCGTAGACATTATTTGAATAGAATCAAATCCGTCCTAGTACTCACTCTTCAAAAGTATGGATATACGAGTCTTGTTTAATGTGTCCCAGACAACAATGCCACAAATAAGTCTCATATGATTAATTCAGTTTGAGCTATTTGTTTGTCATGTCATACGTTTGAGATTCATTTATATTCAAAATATAAATATTGTTATTCACATCTAATGTGTTTATTTCAATATCTTCTTTAAAAAAAAAAAACACTTTAGTGTTCTAGAATATAAAGGTATACCCGAAACGGGTTAAACTCAGATATAGTGATAATGTTTCTAGTCAAACTAGTTACATTATAACAGTTTCCTAGTTTAAGTACATACCCGAAGGGTAGTTCCTAAACTTAGGTATCTACGGTTAAAACAGCGACTCTCGTCCCATTTTCGATTCGCAGATAAATCTCAACTGAAGTCAGTCTCTTACTTATCAGCAGATTCTGCACATCAGTACATATATATGTACAACACTTAGTATCAAAAATCTAATTTTGAAACTAATAGTGAACATGTTTATGACAAACATATTTGAAGTTGGAGCCTTGCCCGTCTTCACTTCCTTCATGTCTCCCTTGTCCATACGGCAGTCACGCTTCAAGTGACCCCGTTTGCCACAGTTTAGGCAGACAACTTGGGATATGTCATTTGTCTTCCCAGAAGACTATGATGATTTTGCCTTTGCCTTTTCCACACCCCAGAAGCCTTTGGCCAAGCCTTGGCCTTCTGGGATGTTGAAATAAGATGCGCCTTGCGCTTCTTGCCCTTTTTGCAAACTCTGGCTTTGTCTCCTTGAGCATAGCCATTAACTCTCCAAGATTTTTCTATTGCAATTATTACTTCTAAGATCTAAGTATAGATCTATAAAGATCCTTCAATTTCAATATCATACTATAAGGATCTAATCATTAGTTCTGACGAAGAAATTAAGGAGTCTTTGCGGCAAGTATAACAGATTGAGCATTAAAGTTATCATTACATGAATCTTCCAAAGATCACGTTCTACTATTTGCTCAACTCCGGGCTCAGTCCCCAGATGTCACTCTATCAAATAGAATAACCTCTCAGTTCCCAGGACTATCCTGAGGTTCTATTCCAATCTGAAAATTAAAGCCGTTTAAAGACATTTTCACCCAAGATTATGTTTTAAATGCTAATCTTTCAGTTATCTTGATTGCTATAGTCCAACTATCCAATCAACGATTTCAGGTATAATAAAATATAATAATTAATATAGTCTAACTATATAATCAACTGTAATTTGATTGATTAAATTCAAATATATTGATTACTATAATCCGATTATATAATCAACTATAATTGAAGTAGTTTGAATACAGTCCAACTGTTTAATTAAAACAACGATTAAATATTAGTCCAATTAATATATATTTATGTAATGACGAAAAATTAAAATTAGCGTGTATTGGCAAGTATCTAAACGAAATTGAAAATTTAATACTTGCCTCCCACTATTTTTCGGTGAGCCTCTAACCCTCTGTTGAGTACTCGGGAAACCTAGTTTCCTAGTGGACTAGGATCCCGTTAAATAACACACAACCTTGACTTTGGCCAACAAATTGTATGATTTTTAACTAGGTAGATCTCTAAGATCAATTGGATCTCATCCAATTCCTAGATCCAGTAGGTGGACATCCAAGTCCGAAACATATATCTAATATATGGCAATATATCCAATATATTCCCTAACATTTTTCCTCTAAATCAACTAAGCATTGCCTTTGACATAACAAGCTTAATGATTCCAGTTAAGCGGGACCTATTGACCTTGGAAAGCTTCGTAATCGATGTCAATGGACAAGAAGTGATCTTGACTTTGGCCAACAAATCACAACTTAGACAAGACATGCAATATGGAACAAAGCCTTCATGATTCAAACACATCCGCGATGGACAAAGTTCTTGACTTTGGCCAACAAACCAGTGCCAATCTTGGATCTTGAGAATGAATCATTCAATGAAAGGAAAACGCTTAATATATGTTGAGGGTTTTTCGCGTAATTGGAAACCAATTAATTATCTTTGATTAGGTTTCATCATTCACCATTAAGCATGCATTCTAAAAGCATAATAAGGCGCGATAAATAAATTTAATAATGATATGCGGATGGATATTTAAAACATTTTGGTCCTAGAATAAATATCTTCCTTTCCTCTCTCACGCTAGCACAAATCTTACTTCTACCCAATTACATAACACTTCTAAAGAAACCTCATTTACATTGAGGGGAATAGGTGAGAAGAGAAATACAAAGAGTCAAGAGGTAATAGGCTGGACACGCAGGTCCAATTTAATAAATTCTAAATTTATTACAATAATTTCCAAAATTGCCCTCACCCATCTAATATCCATTCGATATACATTATTCATATATCACATCCATGTATTCATACAAAGCATGTTATCAATCAATCTAATCCAATTAATTAATCTGAAATTAATGACCATCTAATGTTCAAACAATGATTTGATTTGCGCGAGTCCAACTTGTTTTAAGAATAAGTACTCAAAGTACGAATTCTTGAATTATATCAAACTACAATATTAAATCCAATTTAATTTGTATTTAATACTAATTCTTTATTTAATTCTAAATTAAATAATTACACTTTATTAATGAGCCTTTGCGACTTAGATTCTAAATCTAATCTAAACGGGTCTAAAAGCCCAATTAACATCCAATGTAAATTTAATTAAAGTTCAATGGGCTTTCAATTAATTTATAAAGCATGGACTTTGGTCAATATGGGTCAAACCCAAATACCAAAGCCCAATAAGGAATTACCCTTTTTGCCAAAAACCAATTTAGGCCCATTAGGCCCAATTAAACATTAAAAGGTCCATTAGTTATGTTTGGACTTTATGGATATGGTTTTGGGCCCAATTGGATCCAACCAATTAACCTAAACCAAACTTGGCCCAACCAAGCCCATTAAGCCCAAATACAACTTTATTAGCCCAATTCCAAATTTAGCCCAACCAATTTAATCACAATATTCCAAATATCACAATTAAATTAACTAAAGTGTATTAGCCATAATTAACTAGTCAAATTAACATTTCCAAAATACCAATTTACTCAAATAATCATGCTTTCTAATTATCAGTTCATGTCCAACATAATTGAAGCAAAATCAATCACAATTCATGTTTTGAAGCTCACGACAATTTAGGGATTTTAAATCCGATTTCGATTTTAATCCAAATAAATCCTAAATCAATTTATCCCAAGTCTTTCAACTCATCCAATGATCAAAAGAAAAAAAATCACCATGACTTTAGGGCATCATACCATTCAGCCAAGCTAAAAAAATTGGCGAAAATTTAATCCAATTCAATTTTCATCAAATTGATCACATATAACTCCAAGTTATCATCATTCAAGTATACTCAATCAATCAATTTTATCAAATCAGGCTCAAATCAATTTTACCCAAATTTTACCCTAAATCAATTTCATGCTTAAAAATGGCTCTGATACCATTGTTAGGATTTCTAGGTCAAACCAAGATCATATTAAGCGATGAAAAGTGCGAATACATCAAAGTAAAGTTGCGGAAATACTCACTTTGATAGGCTTTGCGAAGCGAAGAACACAAAAACTTTTCATCCATGGTTGATGTATTCGACCAAGCCTTCATTGTGTGCTCCAAGCTCCAAGCTTTGTGAATGGATTCCATGCTCATGAATGGGTTTCCCTATCACCTTTGTAAGACTCCTTTGAGTGTGTTAGCACTGGGAAATTTTACCATAAAATTTCCCTTAAGCTTCTTCTTGTTCTCGGCCAAGCCAAGAAATTAGAACGAAAATGGCAAGAATGTCGTGAGAGTGAGGGATGGAGAGAAGATGTGTGTGGTGTATTTGTTTTCAAAAAACAAATTAAAATGATATACCAAATATTTGGTATTAGTCATTTAATTTCTTACACAAATTGGAGTGTAAAATAAGCCATCACCCACCCACCAAATTCCATCACCATAAAGGTAAGTCAAATGAAAAGTGATGTGACTTGTGATGTGACATGTGGGCCCCACTTGATTCAAAATCCGAGTGGGCCCGCAAACACTCCCGGGCTCGGGTTCGCTAATTTCGAATTAACAAATTTTCCGTTGCGACGTAATTAAATCAAATTTAATTAAATAATTATGCCTAGCAAAATTACTATTCACGTTGCTAGCGAATTAACTCTAAATTAATCGTTCTCTCTCTTTAATATATCGAATATATTATTTTATCGATTAATTCCAAATTAATCTTTCTCTCTCTTTAAATAATATTTTATCCCAGATAAAATATCTCCGTAATTAATCCTATATTAATTTTCTCTCTCTTCTAATTAATCCCAGATTAATTATGTACGAGTCATACGTCATAGGTGAATCTTCGGGAAGAGACCCATGAGATCCCCGGATATGTTGGCAGTAAATCCGATCGCCGGACTATCCGAACACGTACGTACTTAGTACTACGTTTTTACCGATTTAAAAGACATGGTTGGCTTCTAGCAAAGTACAGTGCCTGCCCAATTCTCCAGAAATATTCTTAAAGGAATATGTAATATGCATCAAGCGTAGTATACATAGTATTGCGTATTGTGATCCAGTATCAGATGTCACGTGCTAGGCCTGGGGCTGGAATTGTGTCTGCCCCGTAGGAAGCACATATCGGATCTCTGGTAACTAGTCTCTATAATTGGATAAACATGACCTAGTAATATTATCCCGATAGCTACAGCATACAAGAGTACCAGTTCCGTATCCTACGTGACCATCATCTCCATATGACTGGAGTGATACTTCCATCTTGACATCACACCCAATACACTACGATTCTAAATATACCCAGAAGAGGCGTACACAGAACCTGTTAAAGCCCTGGATGACCAAAACCAAAGTATATTGATTGTTGCAAGTATTAGCGATGCAAGTCTCAGGTTAAGACCAAATACACCTACCCTGAATCGGACTTCCATAGACACATAGTCATACTACCAATGGAATTCCGAGGGGTCTATCTAAAGCGAAGCTATTTCCGTACCATCGATAAACACAACCTCCTATTACACTTGCATGAGTATCCAATACCCAAATATATGATAACTATACAGTTATGCTCCCACAACGCGCACAAGTGAAAAACTAGTCTATTCCGTATTATTGATGTCCAATCTCGATAATACTACGACTATGGATATTTTAATGATTAAACCATAGTGGATTAATATTGTCTCATATCTTATTAATCTGGTACTAATCATATGGACTTTTATCATTTATGTATCTTGGTAATCCAATTACAAATGATAAAAGAGAAATTTCCTTTGTCACATAGTTAATTTTTACAACAACACCATGTTCTGTACAAATAGTGATGCTATGGGTCATAATTGTCCAACAATAGGTTGAGTGAAAAGTGAAGAAACAAGACCAAACTTAGCAAAGTCTTTGAGAATTGGTAAGTTTTTCTTACTTTCTTCAACATGAAAAATGTTTCTCTGACTCTAGGCTTCAATATGTGTAGCTTAGAATTTTCTCTATTTTTTTTTCATGTAATTTGATGGTTGGGAACTTGGTAGAAAGATGTTAGCATGTATGACCTTTAAAGAATTCTTATTAGGAATAATTAAATATTCTTTTGATTATTTGATAATCAAGTTACCATTCTAGAGTTGCTAAGCCACTCATTAATAACCTAGAATTATTCTTGAGTTGTTTAATGATGGTGAGACTTATTTGGTATAGTAAAGATTGATTTAAAGTATTGAATTTGACTAATTTGCAGTTAATTGGTCAATTGGACAATTTTGAGAAATTAATGTTCATAACCCTTTCCAAATTTGGGACTATTCATATATGTGTTATATAATGATGTCTATATGATGCATATTAAATTTGGTGTTGATTGGATTTGATCTTGAATTGTTTTGAACAAATTGGACCAAATTGATCAAAATTGAAAATTCATGGAACTTTCGGTAATTTTGGGAAAATTGGTTTCTTGAGTTGCAATTTGAATTTTCATGTATTAGACATGTATAAATCATTTTGGTAGTGATTTGAAATCACTTAAATTTATATTTGACAAATTAGGACTAAAATGATCAAAATGTAAAGTTTAGGGGTTAATCATCAATTAATGAAAATCTGATTTTTGGGTAAAAATTTCAGTTTTTAAGTATTGAGTAATTAAAATAAATTAGTTTATTTTAATTTTCCAAGAAAAATTATTGAAATCGGAGAATTTTGATTTTCCGTGTTCCATTGTGTTTACCCGGAATTGCCCTCGTAAACCCTAACAAAAATGGTATCAGAGCAAGTCTGATTCTAGACACATGATATGAATATGCCTTTAAATTCAATGTTTAGTCTTGTCTTTACTTGATGCATGCTTGTATTTATTTAATTTGATTAAATTAAATGCGTAACATCTTTTGCGGAAAATCCCTATTTAAATATGGTTTTATTAAATTATGTATTTGATGCATATTTTTTTGTCCACCTTATCGATACAGTTATAAATACATTTTCTGCGACTATATCCGAGATCGTTCCAAAGCAGTGAGGGTATAGCCGATAGAATTTTATTCGTGCCGGATAAATATATGGTATTAGGTAAATTCATGCTAAAGCAGAATCCTGAACGTGCCAAAGCTGTCAGAGTTACGCAAATATCTTGAATTTATCATTGACAAGTTTAATCTTGGTACGCCTCCTTGTGAACTTGCCAAAGTTGTCACAATGAGAAACGACTAGGACCAAAATCTGTCACTATTGAGAGATCGACAATGAGTTGTCTACCTAATAAATATACGTATGAGAGATCGTGCTAAAGCTGTAAGCTGAAATATATTCATGGGATCCACATTTCACTATTATATTTTAATTTAATCATTGCATGTTATAGTATTCTATTTGGGGATTACAGTTTTTACATGAAATAGTGGGAATGGTATTTATAGATTAAAAATCCATGATATGTTTAAATGCTTTTGATATTATATGAGATTATTTTATCTGCTAATCATTTTTCACAATATATATGATAGATTTGTGATGGCGGCAACTACTTCTAATACTTTTGCTCATATACTTGATACGAACAAACTTAAAGGCGCTGAAAACTTTGCACATTAGGACTTGGATCTAAGGATTGTCCTTAGGTCTGAGAAATTAGAATATGTGTTAGAAGGTTCATTGCCACTTGCCATATCAGATGATGCAACACAAGAGGAACATGAGACTCTCCAGAGGTAGAGAGATGATGATAGAATGGTCAAATAATATATTCTCAGTTCTTTAGCATCAGAGCTTAAAAGGCAATACTTTGGTTTACCTGACGCATATATTATGATGATATGACTACGGGAATACTTTATGAACCAAGAATAAGTCTCGGTTCATAAAATTTTGATGAAATTATTCCATTCAAAATTGGAGGACGGATAGGCTGTGAGCCCTATGTGCTTCACTTAATTGATCTGATCGAACAGTTAAGGTGCTTTAATTTCCCTCTAAATGATACTTTGGGACGAAGTATCATACTTGGATCACTCATGGCATCATATCGCCAATTTGTAATGTATTTCAATATGAATGGGATTAGCTGCTCTTATCAAGAGCAGCATAAGATGCGGCAAACTGCGAATGAGGATTTAAGGAATGGAGTACCAACTCGCCCTCCTAAACCCACTGCTCTTTCTGCTTCCTCCCAATCTAAATAAAAAGGGAAGAAGAAGAAAGGAAAGAAAAAGAAGGTTTCGAATCTTCCACCACAGGGTAAGATAGCTAAACCCAAGAGAGCTGTCGAAGATAAATGCCTCCACTATAGCAAGATCGGCCATTGTAAGAGGAATTGTGCTGATTACCTGGCCTAGATCAGAAAGGAAAAAGTATCTACTTCAAGTACTTTTAATTTTCCCATTATTGATATCTCATTAGCTTGTGAAGCTATGTCATCCAGTTGGATTTTATATTTTGCTTGTCCTATTCACATTTGTAATTTGTTGCAGGTACTGAAGGAAAGTAGGCGACTAAAATCTGGGGAGATGCATTTGCGATTCGGATCTTGCGGTCATTTGTTGAATGTCAAATTGTGATATTTGACCTTTATAATTAATATATGTATTTTGATTGTTTAATGTAAATATAATATACATGCGATTGGGATCTTTCGGTCATTTGTTGAATGTCAAATTGTGATATTTGACCTTTATAATTAATATATTTATTTTGATTGTTTAATGTAAATAATATATATATTTAAGATATTTATTTTTAATTATTTAAATGTTAAATTATTAAAATAATTGAATAATAAATATCTAGTTACTTTATTAAAGTAAACAAATGGCCAATTCTTATTGGATTAAATGGCTTGAAAATACTTGGCTAATATTTTCCCTAATTTTTAGTCCCTAATTTTTAGTCATTCAAGGGAAAATATAAATGGTTTTATTTTTATTTTTTTTCATAATTCAAGTTACCAAAGTATTACAAAGAAAAAGGTTGAGAGAAAAGTTTGAAACAAGACAAAACTTGAGCAAAATCTTTGAGAATTTGTAAGATTTTCATATTTTATTCAACATGAAAAATATTTCTATGACTCTAGGCTTCAATATGTGTAGCTTAGAATTTTCTCTACTCTTTTGTGAATGTAATTTGATGGTTGGGAACTTGGTAGAAAGATGTTAGCATGTATGATCTTTAAAGAATGATTATTATGAGTAATTAAGTATTATTTTGATTATTTGATAATCAAGTTGACATTCTAGAGTTGCTAAGCCACTCATTAATAACCTAGAATTTTTCTTGAGTTGTTTCATGATGGTGAGACTATTTTGGTGAAGTAAAGATTGATTTAAAGTATTGAATTTGACTAATTTGGTGTTAATTGGTCAATTGGATAATTTTGAGAAATTAGGGTTCATAGTTTCCAAATTTGGGTTTTTTATATATATATATATATATATATGTTATATAATGATGTATATATGATGTATTTTAAATTTGGTGTTGATTAGATTTGACCTTGAGTTGTTTTGAACAAATTGGACCAAATTGATCAAACTTGAAAATTCATGGAACTTTCGACAATTTTTGGAAAATTGGTTTCTTGAGTTGTAATTTGTATTTTTCATGTATTAGACATGTATAAATCATTTTGGTAGTGATTTTCAAAAACTTAAATTTGTATTTGACAAATTAGGACTAAAATGATCAAAACACAAAGTTAATGGGCTAATCGGCAATGAATGAAAATCTTATTTTTGGGTAATATTTTCAGTTTTTAAGTATTGAGTAATTAAAATAAATTAGTTTATTTTAATTGTCCAAGAAAAATTATTGAAATCGTAAAATTTTGATTTTCCGTGTTCCGCTGTGTTTACCCGAAATTTCCCTCGTAAACCCCAACAGCTATGTCCTGAATTACTCATATATCTGCTAAGCCCGTTTACAACTTGAGCGATATCAGGTCATGTGTAATTTGTGAGATACATCAGACTTCTGATTATTCTTAAATACTCTAATTGCGATACGCTTGAGCCAATATTCTTTGATAAATGAAGAGTTCGGTCTACAGGAGTTCTAGCCACATTTAGATATCCTTTATTATATTTCTCAAGTATCTTCTCAACCTAATGTGTCTGAGATAATATAGACCTCCCTGATGTTTTAGAAATCTTAATTCATAGGATCACATCAGTAACTCTTAAATCTTTCATATTAAATTTGATGGTCAATACTTTCTTGGTAGATTGAATCATCGCATGATTACTACCAATTATCAGCATATCATCTACGTAGAGACACACAATGACATGTTCTTTTTTGAGTTGATTTGATGTATACACACTTATCACACTTATTGATTTTGAAACCACTTGACAACATATTTTTGTAAAATTTTGCATGCCATTGTTTAGGTGCTTGTTTTAGTCCGTATAAGGATTTTACAAGTTTGCACACCTTCTGTTCTTGTCCAGGAACATTGAAACCTTCTTGTTTTTCCATGTAAATCTCTTCATCTAGTTCACCATTGAAGAATGTCGTCTTCACATCCATTTGATGTATTTCAAAACCAAATATAGCTGATATGGCTATGAGTATTCTTATTGATGTGATACGAGTCACTGGTGAATAAGTATCAAAGTAGTCAATGCCTTCTTTTTGTCTATAATATTTTATGAAAAGTATAGCCTTATACTTATCTATTGATCCATTCGGTTTCATCTTCCATTTGAAAATCCATTTGTAGCCCAGTGACTTACAACCTGGAAGAAGATCAACCAACTCCCAAATGTGATTTTATAGGATGCAATCAATCTCAATGTTGATAGCCTCTTTCCATAAAGGTACATTCGATGAAGACATTGCTTCTTTATAGCTTTGAGGCTCATTTTCTAACAAGTATGTCAGAAAATAAGACCCAAATGACTTAGACGTTCTAGCTCTTTTGCTACGTCTAGGTTCATTTTCATAAATATTTTCATGTTGATTTGATTCTTGGTTAACTTGATCATTGCCTTTAACAGTATCAATAGTTCTTTTGAAAGACTATGTTCTTTGTCTTTCCTTACAAGGAAATATCACTTCAAAGAATGCGTATTCCTAGACTCACTTATCATATTTGGATTGATATCAGGAATTTCATACTTGTGTACCAAGAATCGATACACACTACTGTTGTGAGCATATCCAATGAATATACAATCAACAATCTTGGGTCATATTCTAACATTCTTAGGTTTAGGAACCATCACATTGGCGAGACAACTACATACTTTCATATATTTATAGGTGACCCTTTCACAATTCATATGGTGTCTTGTCCAATCTTCTGTGAGGTATCTTATTCAAAACGTAGTTGGCAAAAAGCAAGGGTTCCCCCCACAAGTTATGGGGTAAACCATAGCTTGTCAACATGGCATTCATCATTTCCTTCAACGTTCGATTTTTACGTTCAGTAATCCCATTTTGTTGAGGCGAATAAGGAGCATTAGTTTCGTGAATAATTCCATGATTGGAACAATATTCATCAAATGGTTACACACATTCACCTCATATATCACTCCTGATTCTTTTGATTTTCTTGTCAAGTTGATTTTCAACTTCGTTCTTATAGTGTATGAAGCTCTCAATAGCTTCATCTTAGCTCCTCAGCAAATACACATAACAGAACCTATGCTATCATCGATAAAAGTGACAAAGTACTTTTTACCGCCTCTTATTTGCATACATTCATATAACACACATCAAAGTGTACAAGTTCTAAGGGTTCAGAACTTCATTCTATGGAATGAAATGATGCTCTGTTCATTTTTGCTTCAACACATGCCTCACATTGATGTTGGTTATCAATTGTGAATTTAGGTATAAGGTCCATGTTAATTAATTTACGCATTGTATCATAATTAATATGTCATAACCTCTTATGCCATACATTTTGTGACTCAATAATATAAGCGAAGATGTAGCTTTATTATTAGCACTGTATCTATTGACAGTCATTATATTAAACTTGAAAAGACCCTCAGTGAGGTATCATTTTCCTATATAGACATCATTTGTTGTCAGTACAAACTTATCAAAAACAAATATAAGCTTGAAACTATTTTTACTAAGGAGTGAACCTGAAACCAAGTTCTTTCGAATATCAGGAACATGCAAAATATTTCAATGTATGCTCTTTCCCATATGTCATCTTCAGAACCACTGTGCTCTATCCAACCACTCTAGAGGTAGAAGAGTTTCCCATTATTAGATGATCACCACCATCGACCTTCTGATACGAGGAAAACATCTTACTATCAGCACAGATATGACGAGTAGCCCCAGTGTCTGCCGATCATTCTCTCGGATTCCTAACTAAGTTGGCTTCTGTTACAACTACTGAGAGGTTCATCTCGGAGATCTCATCAGTTAGCTGCTCATCCTCAATGACGTGGGCCTCATTTTTCTTTTTCTTGTCTTTGTCCTGAGAGTTATTTTTTCTGAATTCATTTGCTAAGTGACCATTTTTCCACAGATGTAGCACTTTCCCTTGAACTTCTTGTTTGCTTGGGAAGAATCAGCTTCACCGTTATTTCTCTTTTTGCTACCTTTTCCACCCTCGACGATGTTGGCCTTGGACTCCATAGTCTTGAAGTTGGCCTTCTCATATATCCTATTGTCCTCTTCAATCCTCAATCAAACTCTAGGGTCTTCAAGACTCATCTGTTTCATTTCGTGTTTCAGATAGCTCCTGAAGTCCTTCCATGATTGAGGAAACTTTTTAACGATTGTGGCAACTTGAAACGTCTCACACAGTTTCATTCCCTAATCCAATATTTCATGAATGATTAACTGAATTTCACCCAACTTAGACATCATCATCCTTGTATCTACCATCTTGTAGTCCATGAACCTACCCACGATAATTTCTTTTGTCCGGCATCCTCGGTTTTGTATATCTTCTCGAGATAATCCCACAATTACACTTCAATGTACAATACAATAATAAATATTTATAGATTTGTATGTGTGTATGTATAAGTCAATCAAGCTTGGACGGAATTACTTGTGTAAAGATATATTTTTAATTCTCAGTCAAGTGTGCAACACACAATTAATTTTCAACTTTATCACTATGTGTATGCTTGTGATAATTGAACACCTTAATATTAACTTAAACCTATACTACCAGATTTATAATAATACAGTATATGATTTTACTAAGTTAGCATTATTGCATATATGCCATGGTAATATAAATTAATCTAAGTCTATGTTATTATTTTTTGAATCTAAAATAATTCAAGAATTAATTTCATTAATGTCACGTTCATTAATTCGTTCGAATAAAACTTTCCAGTGAGGTCACGTTCGTGTAGCATTCGTAAACGCGTTAGAACGAAGTTGTCAAGAGAGTTCACGTTCGTGTTTCGTTTGTAAACGCGTTTGAACGAAGTTTTCTAGAGAATTCACGTTCGTGACGCATTTGTAATTGTGTTCGAACGTTCTTTAGCAAAAGACTGGCGTTCGAGTTACGTTTGAAGATGCGTTCGAACGAAAATGTGAAAAACAGAATTTTTGCCTACGGGTTCGTCGAGCGTTCAAATGCCCATGCGTATTTTTCATGCACATAATGCATTTTCCAGAAAATTGACAATTAAAACATGTAAAATTTCATCTAACAACACACAAAATATAATAAGTTCTTAAGATTGTAGTAAGTATGTGTCATTAAACAAATCTAACAGGCTAATTACCAAAATCGAAATAATAACCAAAAGGTTTAGAAAAACATGGAAAATAATGAAGATAATGAAAATTTGGTCCAAGTTGAGTTGCCTCTGTCCTTAAGAACTTATCAGCCCCATCTCGGTGCTCTACGGATGTCTTGTGGCTAACGTTCTCCCAGGATTACTTAGATTCTTCTTGTAGAATGGGCACTCCTTTCACAAGATCTTGAACAAGGAAAATGAAGGAAACTCTCTCTTGACTATCTAGTCTTGTATGAAATAAGAATTTTTTTTTTTTTTTGGGATGCCACAAATGAATCCAAGACCCCCCCCCCCCCCTTTATATAACCCTCCTAAGGGTTATACCCTTTCTTAAAGCCTAAGAAGGTCTAGAGATGCACCTTTCTAATTTAGAGGACATGTCCCTACATCCATGTGTCTTTCCCACAAGTCACTACTTAAAGGGACATATCTCTCCTACTTATACACTATTTATTAGATAATTTACAAAATTAAGAAATTAACTCTCGTTTGCAGTCTTCATCTTCAAACTTCACTATCTGTTGCAGTACCCATTCTTGTCTTGCTCTATGCGTTCTTCTATGCTCTGAGACTCCAAAATTATGTAATGAGGCATCCATTTAGATTTTGAGATGAACTTGTACTTTTATAGGAGATCTTGGGGGTCTTTCCTTGATTAAAAAAATCATATTTAGGCATGCCCGTCACTCCCTTTTTCATATTTGGCACAGGTCGTGACGCTCATTCTTTGGTTGTCGCGACGAGCTCAAATTGCTCAAAGCAATTTGACAATTACTTTCTGTCTACTTTTTATTCTTGAGTGTCTCGACCCGCTTTGCGCGTCAGTGTGCACATTTTGACTCCGAAAGTAATCCTGATCTACTATGTATTTTACCGTTTTTATCCCTAATTTATTTTATTGGGTTGTGATTTTATTTTAACATGCAAAAACGCACCCAAAACATATTAATTCACACATAAAACTCGAAATCATCCATAAAATATTAAGATAAATGGATGAGAAATATGTGTATTAACCGCTCATCAACGTTCAAGAATGAAGAAGGTATGTGGGAAAGTTAACAATTCTAATGTCAAAAATGTCATATGAAGTATAAAAAATTTAAAATCAGACTCCGTTTTCACTGACCTTCTTTGTATACTAAAATAAGATCCACTGGAAAAATAATAATACGTTGTGAAGTGTAATGAAATCATCAAGTGATCACATCTATTTAAATACCCCAGTTGGATTATTAAATACTCCCACTTGAACTATCAAATGCCATCTAGTACAAGAAATAAGTTAATTACAATATCAAATATGGTGATTAACAATTCTAATGTCAAAAATGTCATATGAAGTATAAAAAATTTAAAATCAGACTCAGTTTTCACTGACCTTGAGACTCCGTTTTCACTGACCTTCTTTGTATACTAAAATAAGATCCACTAGAAAAATAATAATCCGCCGTGAAGTGTAATGAAATCATCAAGTGATCACATCCTCAGAAATGCCCCAGTTGGATTATTAAATACTCCCACTTGAACTATTAAATGCCATCTAGTACAAGAAATAAGTTAATTACCAATATCAATATGGTGATTGACAGGGATCACGAAAATCTCTCAGGATGGGGCCATCACACAATAAAGTCAGATATAATTGTAGATTTTTATGTTCGATTGTTAGGATGGATTGGATACTATTACTAACATCCTCCTGTTATATCTCACATGTTTTTATCGCTTGTGATTGATGGTTGTCAAATTTAAATCTAGCTGAGTTTTTAGATGATCGGTTGTACCTTTCAATTTTTATATTAACAAAATAATCATATCATTATGATATATTATTTTATATTAATTATTAGACGTTATCCTAACATAATTTGAGTCTTAGTATTTTCTAAGTTATATTCGAGCTTTTATGCCGTGTTATTACATCATTATGATGATAATGATCCCGCAAAACACACTAAAAAAAAATGGAAAAGATTACTTGTCTGCATCCGAAATTGAATTCTCTCTGAGAAAGGTGTACCGACAGATGATAGGATGGATGGGTTGATAAAGAAACTAGAAATAAAAGAGAAGATTCAAGTTGATGAGAAATGAGGAATTAACTCATCATTTAGAATTAAAGTTACAACATAGTCATCATAAAAACATTCTTCAATGTAGTTTTAACAATCCGAAGTGATGCCTTCATGATTCTACCACAAGAAGATGAGGGACCAACAAATATAAAATACATGACTCTTTTACTTTTAATCCTATTGATTATCTATTTCTCGAAGGATTAAAAAAATTCTATTATGAGATTAAATTAAATAAAGTGAATTAAAAGCAAAAATTAAATTTTGTGAGAAAATTTATACAAGAAAGAATATAGGTTTCAACTTTACCTAACACATTAGTTAATAGAATATACACTTTTTCTATAATTAAATAATCATTATTGATTATTAACCTAAAACATGAAGTTACCTGTATTTTTATGATATAATATTAGTCAAACTCATTTTAAAAAAAAAAAATCTACTTATAGTTATGCTTGTCATGCAAATATATTACTATTTTATACGGAAATCTATTTTCTCGAATGAGATCACAAGTTATTTATTTCCAATACTAGATTAAATCTCTTTTTTCTAAGTTCGGTTCAGAGAAGAGAGATGTGAAATGGATAAGAATAAAGGCATACAAAAAATAGAGTGAATGATTAATTAAGGAAAGGAAAATAATAGTATTTAAAGAAGGTAAATGCTAACGAGTGTCCTTTGAACACTCATGAAGAATTTATTTTAGGAAAATTTTGATGGAAAAATTAAAAAAGTAATTAATATTTTGACAGTTTTTTCATTTCCCATAAAAGTAATATTTGTTAGGAGATCGTGGGCTGAAGCTGGCACGAAAGTAAAGTGAAATTGAGAATAATTGTTAGTTCATGAGGCTTGGCCTACCATATAACAATATAATAATAATTATGAGACTTAACCTACCATAAATCTTAATAATAAAATAAAACAATGAGACACATATTTAACATAGTAAAACCCTCAATGTGAGTGAAACATCAATGGGCAAATATAGAATGATTTCACTATAGTGAAAAGAATTTTACAACTTCTCTCTAAACACAAGGAGTGAACAATCTCACACTCTCTTATAATAGAAGAACTAAAACTCTCTCAAAAACTCTTAAGAAGAATTTATATTTTCTCTCTTAGAATACAACGGAATTGGTTGAGAATGAGATGAAGAAAATAATGAAATGAAACCTCTATTTATAGGCATTAGATTCATTGTGTAAATAGTGGATTCTAATTTTTTATTATTTTCTTTTTAAGCATGTGAGACCCACCTAAATATTTTTTTAATAAATTATCAATCACTGAATTCGGTGATTAACAACAATTCTCCAGCAATGTTATATTCATCCTGTATGAACTGCTTCTGCCCTTCTGAGCATAGCTCTTTCCAACAGCGTTCTATTCATCTTTTCTGCCACACCATTTTATTGAGGAGTGTATGGTGTAGTAGTCTGTCTTTTGATGCCTTCTTGCTGACAATATACATCAAAATCCTTACTGCAATATTCTCCTTCATTATCTGTCCTTAAACATTTGATTCTCCTTCCAGTTTCAACTTCAATTTGTGCTTTGAAATTTTTGAAAACTAGTATCACATCTGATTTTTTTGATCGGGTACACCCAACATCTTATAGAAAAGCCATCAATAAATGATACAAAATATTTTGCTTTCCCCAGAGTGAATCAACTCTAAAATGGTTTTACTCTGAACACTTGACTTGTTGAATTTTAATTTGTTTTGCTTACTTGTAACACAATGCTCACAAAACGGTATACTAACTGCTTTCAAGCGTGGGAGTAACTTTTGATTGACGAGAATCTTCATTCCTTGTTCTGACATATGACATAATTTCTGGTGTTACATCATAGAAGCGTCCTCTCCAGAATCCAATGATGCTACTGATGCAGTTGCTTCCTAAATCGAGTCTCCCAATAGCATATACAAGTTTGCTAATATCTTTTCAGCTTTCAAGACTGTAAGTACTCCTTTCATCATTTTTAATGGCCTGTTTTCAACAACGGTCTTGTATCTGATGTAATCTAATTTTCCAATTAACAGAAGATTTATCTTCATTTCAAAACATGTCAACATCTTGTATGGTGCTAATAGTACCATCATACATCTTTATTTCCATGGCTTCAATCCCAATAATTTTCAAGGCATGATCATTGCCTAGAAAACCGATCCTCCAGAGATAGGTTTATAATGAAAGAACGATTCTTTCCTAGAGGTCATGTGTCATGTGTTGGGGTTGGTGCTCAGAGCGCCAATTCCCGGTTGTATTTCTGTTAAATACTTCTGTAAAACATTATTATATGAATAATATATGCAGTTTCTATAATATAATCTATCTTTCTATATGGTAAAGACGTAATGACCCTAGAATGATTAGTCATGATACAGTTGCAAAAGCGTCGCAACGGACATTGAGAAGTATCATGACGTTGTCATTCTCAGACAGTTCCTGGTCAAGGTTTACACTACTTGGTCAGTATAGTAAACCCGTTGAGACCGGTACATGTCGTATACTGGAATATATGATTCCAATGGTTTCTCAATGAACCATAAGTCTTGGAGACTAGTATAGACGTGTAGGTGTTTATAGCGGATAACACTGAACGACTCACTGAAGATTCTTAATGGATGGTACACCAGCGTCAATAAGAATCTTCTTGGGTTGAGTAGCACTTATGATTCTTAGACTTGAGATGCCATTGTGGGCACATGAGACATCTTCTACACTTAGACGGCAGTCACGTCACCGATCTATTTAGATCAGACCTCCGCCTGTTCGTTGGGTGTAGATAGATCCTCAGGGTGTCCTATGTGTATCAAGATAGGATCCGTCAGTTCTGTGTATCAGAGCATAGGTAGTCCATATGATTAGCAATCAGATAAAACCATGGGCCCGTGGTAAAGTTTAGAAGCTAGTTCTAAACATTCTTTTGAGATTGCTAATAGAATAGTCGACTGGATAATCCCGATAGAGATTGACGTTTACATCTATATCTCTGGGACTTATCCGGATACCTGTGACAGAGGAATTATATATTTGCCATGACCTCGACCTGTATGGTTCAGCGAGATTATCCGTGATCGTCATAATCTACGGGTGGATAGATTATGGACACGAAATTTGATTTCGTGACGGATATACCTGAATCTAGAGTGTCTCAATAATGAAACATACTCGTAGAGCACTAGAGCAACATTAATAAATAATATTGATTATTTATAAAGTCGTTTAATGGTTAAACGCAAGATACATGCTAAAGAGACTAGATAGTCGTTTGCTTAATTATTGTGTATTTACATTTAATACTTGATTAATTTAAATACACATTAATTAATAGTCAAAATGAGTTATTTGACTTATTTCCTAAATGAATATATGTTTTTAATAGTTAATGTAAATATTATACATATATTTAATATATTTGTATTTGATTAATTAATTATTTAATTGTTAAATGATTAAATTAATTAAAATATAAATATCTTACATTAGGATATTTAAAGTTAATGATGTTAGTTGCTTTTGTTGACTTAGATAAATATCTAATAAAGGTGTTTATAAGATATTTATGCAAGTTGATGACATTAATTTGAAATGAAAATGAAATTACCAAACTTGAATTTCATTTGATGAAATTCGGCCAAGGCTATTTGGTGGAGGTATAAATTGTTTTTCATTTTATGATACACTTAACCTAATACACTTTTCAAAATAAACTCCATTGAAATAAGCTAAAGGAAGTTTGTGAGAAGAAAGGCTAAAACATCAAAAGCTTGGATTTTTAGTAAGTTTCTTGAACTTGCTATTAGTAAGGAATTTGTTCCTTAGGTTCTAGGATTTAATATATGATATTCTTAGGATGTTTCTTTCTTTGTTCCTTGTGGTTTTTGTTGATGGAAGTTTTGGTGAAGTGTGAAGCATGTATGATGAAGGAAGTGAATGACTATTGTAGTGATAAACTTTCTTATAAGGTTTTGGAAACCATGTTGCTAATCTAGAGTTGTTGACCCACTCTTAAATGACCTAGATTTGATCTTGAGTTGTTTCATTGTGTTGAGATTTGGATTGGATGGAAGAATGATGATTGAAATAATTGATTTAATGTATTTGGTCTAATTTGTCCAATTTGTGGAAATTGAAAAATTAGGGTTCATGACCTATTCCAAATTTGGGGCTTTTCATATATGTTGAGCATTTGGGTGTGTATATGATGCATGCAAAGTTTCATGTTTATTGGATTTCATTTGGATGAGTTTTGAAGCATGAAATGACCAAATGGTCAATTTAGGCACCTAATGGTGCTCTCGGCCAAGGATCCAAATTTGGGGTTTTTTGTAGCTTTTGGTGTTTTGATGTTTTGAACATGCTAAGTTCATCTTAGAAATGATTTAGAATCATTCAAAATTGATTGGATCAATTTCGGACTAAAATGGACAAAATACCATATAAGGGTAATTTGGTAATTTCACTTGAATATGATTCATTTGAAATTTTGTTTCATAATTTGAATGTTGGGTAATTAAATAAATGTGTTTATTTATTTAATCCAAGAAAAAGTTTTGAAATCTGAAAATCGGATTTTCACCGCTTCCGCTGCGTTACCGGATTCACCCCCTAAATAACCCCTACAAAATGGTATCAGAGCGAGTCTGATTCTAGGCCACCTAAAATGATTAGCCTTCATTGAATCAATATTTAATCATGTTTTCTTGACTTTGTGCATGCTTATTAGGATCTAAACTGGTTAGATTTAGGGTGTATGACACTTAGCGGAAAATCCCTAATAATAAGGTTTAAATGTAATTATGTAATTGATGCATGTTATATGGTCCGTCTTGTCAATACGGTTTATGAATATCTCTTTGTGACTACATCCGAGACCGTGCCTCTGCTGTGAGGGTGTAGCCGACAAAGATTTATTATACCGGATGTATATAAGATACTAGTTAAATTCAAGTAAAAGCGGAATTCTGAACGTGCCATAGCTGTTAGAATTACGTAAGTAACTTGAGTTTATCATTGACAAGTTTAACCTTGGTACGTCTCTTTGTGGGCTGCCTTCGCAGCGACAACGAGAAATGGCCAGGACGGTTACTAAGGAGTCATTATATGAATGATTGACAAATGAGTTGTCTACCTGATGAATATACGTAGGCGAGACGTGCTCTTGCTGTGAGCCGAAATATATTCACGGGATCCACTTTTCACTATTAATATTTAATTTAATTATTAAATATTTGTATTCTGTTTTGGGATTACAGTATTGCATGATTTAGTGGGAGGGGCATATTAGATTAAAAATCCATGATCTAGTTTATGCTTTTGATATTATATGAAACTGCTTTATTTCTGCTAACCGTTTTTCGTGATCTATATGATAGATTGGCGATGGCGGCACAATCCACAAATCAGGTTGCGCGTATGCTTGATGCGAACAAACTGAAAGACGCTGAGAACTTTGCAGATTGGGAATTGGATTTGAGGATTGTCCTCGATTCCAAAAAGATGGGTTATGTTCTTGAGGGTCCGTTGCCCCTTGCAGTGGGCGAGGATGCTTCGGAGGAGGAACGCCAAGTTTTTGAAACTTGGAAGGATGGTGATTTAAGGGTTAAATCATACATCCTTAGTTCACTGTCTCCGAAACTCAAGCAACAGTACTATGGTAGTTAGATTCCTATAGTATGATGACGCGATTGAGACAATCGTTTGAGAACCAGGAACAAGTTATTGTTCACAAAGTCGCCATGGAACTGTTCCATGCGCGTCTGGATGAGGGGCAGAGTGTCAGCCCACATGTTCTTCAGATGATCGATTTGATCGATCAATTGAGGCAACATAATCTCATCTTGAATGACATTCTCGGTGGGAGTGTCATTCTTGGTTCACTGCCAGCTTCATTTCGCCAGTTCGTGATGTACTTCAACATGCACGGGACTGTCTGTACCTACCAGGAGCTACATAGGATGTTGCTCACGGCAGAAGAGGACCTTAAGAAGGGAGTACCGACTCGCCCTCCTAGAACTACTTCTCTTTCGGCTTCTTCCCAATGATGGTCCAAGGGAAAGAACAAGAAAGGCAAGAATAAGAAGAAGGCTTTTGGTCCTCAACAACAGGCGAAGATTGCAAAGCCCAAAAGGGCTTTTGAAGACAAATGCCACCACTGCGGAAAAGTTGGGCACTGGAAAAGGAACTGTCCTGATTACATTACCCAAGTGAGGAGAGACAGAGCTTCTACATCAGGTACTTTTATTTTTCCAGTTATTGATTTATCTTTGGCTTGTGAAGCCGTTACATCCAGCTGGATTTTAGATTCTGCTTGTCCCATTCACATTTGCAATTCGTTGCAGGTGCTGAAGGAAAGTAGGAAACTGAAGCCTGGAGAGATGCAGTTGCGGTTCGGGAGTGGAGACTCTTTGGATGCAGTTGCAGTGGGCGTATGCGAGATCTCATTGCCGAATGTGACACTTTTGTTATATGACTGTCATTTTGTACCGGGATGTGTCGCTAATATTATATCACTTTTTGTATTGGATACAGAAGGCTTTTTGTATTAATATTAAGAATAGTTCTTTGTATTTATATGATAAAAATAATATTCAGATCCTTAGTTGTCCAAACCAGCATGGTCATTATACATTGCAAACTTCTAAAGATATATTAAATACTGGAGTTAATAAACGTAGTTTACCTGTAATTAATAATACTGAACTTTGGATATGAGACTTGGTCACATTGGCGTTAAACGCCTTACCCAATTGGTTAGGAATGGTTTGATATCAGATCTTACCATTGAGTCCTATCCACTTGTGAATCCTGTATTCAGGGTAAGATGACCAAAGCCTCATTTTCTGGTGTTTGACACCGCGCCATTAACTTACTGGAACTCGTACATTCTGATGTATGTGGTCCACTAAGTCAAACTGCTCACAGTGGTTATTCGTACTTCGTTACCTTTACCGATGATTTGTCACGGTACGGTTCTGTGTATTTGATGCGACATAAATCGGAAACCTTTGAAAAGTTCAAAGAGTTCCGAAATGAAGTAGAAAAACAAACTGGTAAATATATTAAATGCCTTCGATCAGATCGAGTCGGCGAATATATGAGTGGTGAGTTCATTGATTATATGAAGGAGAATGGGATTCTCGCTCAATATACTCCTCCAGGTACACCACAACACAATGGTGTATCTGAGAGGAGAAATCAGACTTTATTGGATATGGTCCGATCGATGTTGAGTTTCACAGATTTGCCCTATTACTTATGGGGCTACTGTCTCTTAACAGCCGCACATCTTTTGAATAAGATTCCTTCAAAGGCTGTTCCTACGACACCGTATGAGATATGGTTCGATAGGAGACCGAATCTTAATTATATTAAGGTTTGGGGTTGTCCTGCCTATGTCAGGGTAACTCAGCAAA
Source organism: Zanthoxylum bungeanum (assembly GCA_019454045.1). NCBI lineage: Eukaryota > Viridiplantae > Streptophyta > Magnoliopsida > Sapindales > Rutaceae > Zanthoxylum > Zanthoxylum bungeanum. The sequence continues at coordinate 160,566 of SKCR01033746.1, forward strand.
GTAAGCTTTCGCCTCGAGGGCAAAAGTTTAGGTTTGTTGGATATCCCTCGAACACGAGGGGATATCTATTCTATGATACCGAGCATCGAAATGTGTTCGTAGCTCGCTTCGCAAAATTTCTAGAAGTATAATTTTTGTCAGAAGGTGGTGATCATAGAAAGGTTGAGCTTGATGAAGTCCAACCTGAAAACAACAAACCAACGGGGGACCTGAAGTTCAAGTAGATGAAGGACCTTCAACACACACACTCCGTAGGTCGGAAAGGGTATCTAGACCTCCTGAACGCTTGTATTTGATACAAGAAAAGAGTCTGGATGTTCTCTTAGTTGAAGAGACAGATCCTTTCACCTATAGAGAATCGATGTTGGACATCGACTCTGTGAAATGGCAAAGTGTCATGAAATCCGAGATAGACTCAATGCATGAAAATCAAGTTTGGGACTTGATTCCGCTTCCCGAAGGAATTGTTCATATCGGTTGTAAATGGGTTTACAAGAGGAAGCGGGGGCCTGACGGTAAGGTTGAAACTTACAAGGCCCGACTGATAGCAAAAGGTTACACGCAGCGACCTGGCGTCGACTACGATGAAACTTTTTCGCCGGTAGCAATGCTTAAGTCTATCCGGATTTTGCTTTCTATAGCTGCGTATCATGACTACGAGATTTGGCAAATGGATGTCAAAACGGCTTTTCTGAATGGATTTCTTGATGAAGAAATCTATATGGAACAGCCGGAAGGTTTCACATCCAGAGAAACTCGGGTATGGTATGTAAGCTTAAGAAGTCCATTTATGGACTTAACAAGCTTCACGAAGTTGGAATCTTCGATTCGATGAGATTATTAGATCGTCTGGTTTTCTCAAGATTCGGAAGAATCCTGTGTATGTCAGAAGGCCAGTGGGAGCATGGTCGTATTTTTAGTCCTATATGTTGATGACATCCTAATCATTGGAATGATTTAGGTATGTACAAAGCGTCAAAGCGTACCTCTGTAAGAATTTCTCCATGAAGGACCTGGGAGAAGCTTCTATGTTTTAGGGATAAAACTCTATAGATAGACAAATGAGGCTGATTGGGTTATCCCAATCAACGTACGTAGATAAGATATTGGAATGGTATAGTTTTGGTAACTGTAGACAGCAAATATACCGTTCAGACATGGGATTCATCTTTCTAAGAAGATGTGTCCACAAACAGAAGATGAGAAGGTTAGAATGTCTAACCAACCTTATGTTTCGTGTTTGGGTAGCATAATGTATGCCATGTTATGTACGAGGCCTGATATCAGTTTCGCTGTTAGCGTAACTAGTCGATATCAGTCCAATCCAGGTAATGACCATTGGATGGCCATTAAACATATCCTAAAGTATCTTAAAGGTACTAAGGATAAGTTGATTATATATGGAGGAAACGAACTACATGTTAATGGGTATACAGACTCCGATTTCCAATCGGATCCCGATGATAGAAAGTCTACATCTGGATTTGTCTTTACCCTTAACGGAGGTGCAGTTTGTTGGAAGAGTTCCAAACAGGGATCGACAGCTGATTCCACCACTGAGGCGGAATATATTGCAGCTTCTGAAGCTGCAAAAGAGGCTGTGTGGATAAAGAATTTTATCACAGAATTGGGAGTTATCCCAAGTATCGAGAATGCGATTCCGTTATACTGTGATAATACTGGAGCCATTGCGCAAGCAAAGAAACCGAGGGCGCATCAGAAGTTGAAGCATGTGGAATGCAAGTACCACATCATTCGAGAGATCGTGTCGCGAGGGGATATTGTCGTGTGCAAGGTACCGAGTGAAGATAATGTAGCAGACCCGCTGACGAAGGCCATACCTCCGAAGTTGTTTGATAAACACGTGGAGTCGATGGGTATTAGATACAATCGATATTGGCACTAGAGCAAGTGGGAGATTTTGTCGGGGTTGGTGCTCAGAGCGCCAATTCCCGGTTGTATTTCTGTTAAATACTTCTGTAAAACATTATTATTATGAATAATATATGCAGTTTCTATAATATAATCTATCTTTCTATATGGTAAAGACGTAATGACCCTAGAATGATTAGTCATGATACAGTTGCAAAAGCGTCGCAACAGACATTGAGAGTATCATGACGTTGTCATTCTCAGACAGTTCCTGGTCAAGGTTTACACTACTTGGTCAGTATAGTAAACCGTTGAGACCGGTACATGTCGTATACTGGAATATATGATTCCAATGGTTTCTCAATGAACCATAAGTCTTGGAGACTAATATAGACGTGTAGGTGTTTATAGCGATAAACACTGAACGACTTACTGAAGATTCTTAATGGATGGTACACCAGCGTCAATAAGAATCTTCTTGGGTTGAGTAGCACTTATGATTCTTAGACTTGAGATGCCATTGTGGGCACATGAGACATCTTCTACACTTAGACGGCAGTCACGTCACCGATCTATTTAGATCAGACCTCCGCCTGTTCGTTGGGTGTAGATAGATCCTCAGGGTGTCCTATGTGTATGAAGATAGGATCCGTCAGTTCTGTGTATCAGATCATAGGTAGTCAATATGATTAGCAATCAGATAAAACCATGGGCCCGTGGTAAAGTTTAGAAGCTAGTTCTAAACATTCTTTTGAGATTGCTAATAGAATAGTCGACTGGATAATCCCGATAGAGATTTGACGTTTACATCTATATCTCTGGGACTTATCCGGATACCTGTGATGGAGGAATTATACATTTGCCATGACCTCGACCTGTATGGTTCAGCGAGATTATCCGTGATCGTCATAATCTACGGGTGGATAGATTATGGACACGAAATTTGATTTCGTGACGGATATACCTGAATCTAGAGAGTCTCAATAATGAAACATACTCGTAGAGCACTAGAGCAACATTAATAAATAATATTGATATTTATAAAGTCGTTTAATGGTTAAACGCAAGATACATGCTAAAAGACTAGATAGTCATTTGCTTAATTATTGTGTATTTACATTTAATACCTGATTAATTTAAATACACATTAATTAATAGTCAAAATGAGTTATTTGACTTATTTCCTAAATGAATATATTTTTTTAATATTTAATGTAATATTATACATATATTTAATATATTTGTATTTGATTAATTAATTAATTATTTAATTGTTAAATGATTAAATTAATTAAAATATAAATATCTTACATTAGGATATTTAAAGTTAATGATGTTAGTTGCTTTTGTTGACTTAGATAAATATTTAATAAAGGTGTTTATAAGATATTTATGCAAGTTGATGACATTAATTTGAAATGAAAAATGAAATTACCAAACTTGAATTCATTTGATGAAATTCGGCCAAGGCTATTTGGTGGAGGTATAAATTGTTTTTCATTTTATGATACACTTAACCTAATACACTTTATCAAAAAACTCCATTGAAAGAAGCTAAAGGAAGTTTGTGAGAAGAAAGGCTAAAACACACAAAAGCTTGGATTTTTAGTAAGTTTCTTGAACTTGCTATTAGTAAGGAATTTGTTCCTTAGGTTCTAGGCTTTAATATATGATATTCTTAGGATGTTTATTTCTTTGTTCCTTGTGGTTTTTGTTGATGGAAGTTTTGGTGAAGTGTGAAGCATGTATGATGAAGGAAGTGAATGACTATTGTAGTGATAAACTTTCTTATAAGGTTTTGGAAACCATGTTGCTAATCTAGAGTTGTTGACCCACTCTTAAATGACCTAGATTTGATCTTGAGTTGTTTCATTGTGTTGAGATTTGGATTGGATGGAAGAATGATGATTGAAATAATTGATTTAATGTATTTGGTCTAATTTGTCCAATTTGTGGAAATTAAAAACTTAGGGTTCATGACCTATTCCAAATTTGGGGCTTTTCATATATGTTGAGAATTTGGGTGTGTATATGATGCATGCAAAGTTTCATGTTGATTGGATTTCATTTGGATGAGTTTTGAAGCATGAAATGACCAAATGGTCAATTTAGGCACCTAATGGTGCTCTCGACCAAGGATCCAAATTTGGGGTTTTTTTGTAGCTTTTGGTGTTTTGATGTTTTGAACATGCTAAGTTCATCTTAGAAATGATTTAGAATCATTCAAAATTGATTGGATCAATTTCGGACTAAATGGACAAAATACCATATAAGGGTAATTTGGTAATTTCACTTGAATATGATTCATTTGAAATTTTGTTTCATAATTTGAATGTTGGGTATTAAATAAATGTGTTTATTTATTTAATCCAAGAAAAAGTTTTGAAATCTGAAAATCGGATTTTCACCCGCTTCCGCTGCGTTACCGGATTCACCCCCTAAATAACCCCTACATCATGTTGCTGCAGAATTAACCACCATTGATCACTTAGCTGTTTTCTGCTAGCATTGGACACCATTGCTATTTCACAGTAAGTTTGCCACCTTCTTCAGAAGTACTTGCAACACATCCCTGAGATTTTATTACAACATGAGCCTTTTCTGTACCATTTTTCAGATTCCAACAATATTTCTTGACATGTCATTTCTTGCCAAAGTTGAAGCATTTAACATTCTTATTACGTTTTGATTTCGATCTGCCATGATTTTGACTCTCACTTGAGCCACGTTCGGTTGATCTTCCTCTTGTTGTCGCCAATGCTTCTACTTATTGCGAATTAGATTATATGCCTTCCTTATTTTTGCGCCAATAGTCCTCTTCCAAAGCAGCAACTGCAACTTCATCAAGGACTAGATTACCAGTGATAACATTATTTGTCAAGTTGATGATAAGTTGATCATATGAATCGGGCAGACTTTGAAGTAGAATCTTCGCACGTTCATTTGTGATATAATATAATCCAACACAATGAGTTGGGAAAATAGTGTATTCAAGTTATTGATGTGATCTGTCATGATTTTGGACTCACTCATTCGAAGAGTGTTAAATCTCATCTTTAAGAAGATCTTGTTGTGTAGTGACTTGACCTCGTACAATTTGATAAGTGCATCACAAATCTCTTTTGCAATCATTTCTCTACAATACTGGATAACACAGAATCTGGCAAGGATAGATGCAAATTGCCTATAACGTTGTCATCCATATCCTTCCATTTTTCATCAGTCATTCCATCTGGTGTCTCTCCAATTACCGCCAAGCAATTATCTTTTCTCATGATTGCTTTTATTTTAAGTTTCCATAGGGAAAAGTTGCTCCCATTGAACTTCTCAATTTCGAACTTTCATGTCATGTTTCTGATGACGATTAGCTTCTCAATTGAACCAGCCTTTACTATTTCGCCATGAATAGTACTGTATATATGAATAGTATTATATATGTGAATAGTACCATATATATAAATGATACTATATTTGGGAACAATATCGTAACCGTGAATAGTAGTATACCGTATATGTGAATAGTCTCTGTGAACAGTAATCCTGAACCTGAAGCGCTGATACCATTATTAAGAGATCGTGGGCTAAAGCTGACACGCAAATAAGTGAAATTGAGAATAATTGTTAGTTTAGAAGGCTTGTACAATAATAATTAGGAGGCTTAGCCTACTATAAATCTTAACAATAAAATAAAGCAATGAGACACAGATTTAACGTGGTAAAACCCTCAATATGAGAGAAACATTCACGGGCAAATGTAGAAGGATTTCACTATAGTGGAAAGAATTTTACAATTTCTCTCTAAACACAAGGAGTGAATAATCTCACACTCTCTTAGAATATGAGAACTACAAATCCCTCACAAACTCTCAAGAAGAAACTATATTTTCTCTCTTAGAATACAGATGATTTGGTTAGAATGAGATAAAAAAATAATGAAATGAAACCTCTATTTATAGGCATGAGATTCACTTTGTAAATAGTGAATTTTAATTTTTTATTATTTTCTTTTTAAGTATGTGAGACCCTCCTTTTTTTCCCTGTAACTTAGTCCAAATTAATCTCGTAAAACATGCTTAAGTCTTGCCTCGCAAAACACACTATTTTTTATTCGTAATTTAGTCCAAATCTAATCCCGCAAAACGCGCTTAGGTGGCCCCCACAAATCGAAAAATTATATTATGTGTCGGATGTATATGTCATCTCTCTCACAGCAGCTGGGTCCCACAATTGTATGGGACCTAGCTGCTGTGAGAGAGATGACATATACACCCGGCACATGATATACCACCTCCCACAAATCTCATTTTTCTCCAACAAACACACCCCATTTTTCCAGTAATTTAGGAAAATTGCTTTTCCCCTCACAGACCCTCCTTTTGTACACTTATAAAATAACATTACTATTCTTCCTTTTTTAAATGAATTATTTTTAATTTAATTGTTTTATTTTATAATTTAATTATTTATTTTCATTTTATTTTATTTTTGATTTAATTCTTTTATTTTTTATCCCATTTATTTTTTTCTTTATATTTATATTATTTTCTCTTTTACTTATTTAATAAATTTTTATATATTTTTTTATTTTTTTTTTGTATTTCTTTATTTATTTAATTTTTTATTTCTTTATTAATTTATTTAACACTACTTATTTATAATAGAAAATGTCTCTTTTATGTTAGTAATAATTTTTATTTGTGACTAAAATGATTATATGTATAGCTGGCAAACAAATACTTTTTTCAAATAAAAAGTCTCTTGAACCAATCTTGGTTTTGCCATATTAAGAGAAAAATACTCAAAAAATACACAAAATATATAAAAACATAAATTTTAATTTATGTTGCCTCCAAAATCTCATCATGGTGGACTTTGTGATATATACATTACTTCGTACTAGAATGTAATAAATAAAGTAGAAAAAGATAAATATAATAATAAGAAATATAAAGAATATTAAATAAATAAATTCAAAAAAAAAGATATTAAAAATAATGAAATAAATAAATTTATTTAACAAGATAAAAATAATAAATAAATAAACCAATATATATTATATAATAAAGGAGAATGGTGTTGAAGGAAAGAGAGTGTATCCAACAGCTCTCTTTATGTGGCTTAATTGACGGCCCAGATCATTTCATTGGTAATTGGAGGAAAGATAGTTGAATTGATTGATGGAAATGGTCAAAAAATTTCAAAATTTCAAATTAAAAATAGAAAATTAAAATAAAATCATTTAATTCTGTAACACCGTGCCGTAGGCACGGGCAAATACTGTAACACCATGTCATAGGCACGGGCCAAATACTGTAACAAAATGCATTCATATAATTTAGTACAAGGTCAATTTCAAAAAACGCATTCATATTTTAATTTTTATAATTTTAAGATTTCCATTTTACACCGAGAATTTTCCTAAATACATTTAATTATATAAAATATTATATGAATATATTATTATTGATTTGAAAAACTCGATTATCTAATAGCAACAAATTCAATACTCTTATTTGATAGACATTTGAGTTGTTAACGTGATTGGTTGAAGTGTTTATACATGAAAAACATAACTATAAATAATCCCAAAATTCATTCAATGACGTTTGTATCTTAGATGAGATCCACTAAAATAATATTAATTGGATGTGAAGTGTAACGCAATGATCAAGTCATTTCAATTTAAATACCCCAAATTGGACTATTAAATTAAATGCTCTACAAAGTCAAGTGGTGTTTTTCAAATATAAATAGCTCGGCGTCCAATTTGATGCATCATATCTAAAGCCATTCAAGTCTTCTTCTTTCCTAAAATAAACCATTTTTTTCTTTTGCCCCTAACAAGAAGAACCCAACAAATGGCAGAATTCACTGAAAGGTTCCATATTGAAGAAGGTATGTGGGAAAGTTATAAACGTTTCATTGAGCGGCTGCGCAATGCAGTGGCGGGAGGGAGATCTTCACACAATCATCCTGTTACCCCTGATGAGGTAAATCCACCTGCTCGATTTTTCGACATCGAATTTCATACCAACGCTCAAAACATCAGAGTGCGGATCAGGCGGGATAACCTCTATTTGGTCGGCTTCCAAATGCAAGATTCTGCCCAGTGGTTGGAGTTAAGGTATGACAACAACAATCCCGTACATCGAATTCCGGGATCTACCTTCCTTACCTTCGGTGACAGGTATGGTGACCTCACAGCTGCTGCTGGTGACGGTGTACGTGTAACAGGAATATATGTGGGCAGGCAGGAACTTATTGATGCTATAAATAACCTAGCGACCTCCACCGATGATAGAGTCAGGGCGAATTCAATTCTTGTTGTGCTTTTGATGATCATTGAATCTCTTAGATTCGATCAAATCACTAGCCACTTCACTACCCACCGCACCAGCGAGTCAACCCCTTCTTGGATTGAAAATTTTCTACACGGCTGGAGAACCCTCTCTAACTCGTTACTTCACGTCGATGCTGATGCTCACTTCCGATTCCCGTTTAATAATAGGTTTCAGGTTAACACTGTTGCGGGGGCCCTCGGCATAATTGGTATTTTGAAGGGACGCTTCTATCCACCCGGACCCGGACCGAGGCCAGGGGGGCGTGGACGGCGTATGGCTGATGGAGAGGAATATTGTGAAGGACGACCGCTGGTGGAGATTTACTCGGTGACAGTTAACAACATAGACGGAGATTCTGACACTAGAGGTGACATCAAAGGCACAATCGAAGTCAGTGACGGACTGAGTATTTCTCAAAATATTTATAATCGAGGAAATGATTATGAATCCATCCATACGAAGGAAAATATTTTGTTAAATGGCCCCGTTCGATGCATCACAGCCGATGATGACTTCATCTTCAAAGTGGCTCTCCAGAGTAAGGAATTCTTGTCCGAGGACGATGAACTCAGTAAAGGTGAAATTTACTGGGATGTTATGAACATCACCGCCAATAAGTATGACCAGCTTATACGTCGTCAAGTCAATGGCAAAGATGGTGCATCGGCCACAGTAAACTATGCAGTTTTCAGTAATGCGGTGCAGGCCAGGATAGTGGTTACACTCATAGACTCAGATGGAGGAGAAGCGATCGATATTTATGGACAGATTGATGCTCAAAACAATAAAATTGGTGAAAAAAGTTTGCTCTTTCGAAAGGCAGATAATAGGTACATAAATGTAAAGCCTGGGGGGATGATTCCTTTGTCGAGATCAGTGGTAGCTGTGCCTACAAACTCCACCCTCATAGTCTCGGCAGATCTGACACGATCCATCTTTGGTCCCGATGATAAGATTGCCAATGGACAAGCAACATTTTCTGCTCGCCTCTCTGGCACATATGAGCAGTATATTTCTACTGTTAGTCCTACAAACTACCGTATCAAGGTGACTGTCACTTGGGATTGGTACGTCTACTGAGATTCTAGCAAGTACGGTCAGCATGTCACTCGGCTTATTCTATATGTACGTGTAGTGTTCGTGGGTTTGTTGCTTCTGCTATATCGTGCAACTTGTTGTGTTTTAATGGACTTTGTTTTAACTTTCTAAGAATAAAAACTATTTTAAAAAGATAGTCAAGTTTGTATTATCTCATTAATTATGCGTGTGTATGTACTGATGGTTGTTTTTTAATGGACTTTGTTTCCACTTTTTTTTTTTTTTTTTAATGTAACGGTAGATTTAAAGGTCTGCGTTAATTTTAAATTTAAAATATTATCATTAAATCCATTATATTTAGCTTTAACTAAAAAATATGTTTTAAAAAAATCATCCCAACCACATTTATTTCAAATGCCTTGCCTTATTGAAGGTTGTGTCTTGTGTACGTGTTATATAACTTTATTTGTTATATATATATATATATATATATATATATACTAGTTTTTGTCCATGTCTACGGCACGGTGTTACAGTATTTGGCCTGTGCCTACGATACGGTGTTACAGTATTTGCTCGTGCTTACGGTACGGTGTTACAGTATTTGGCCCGTGCCTACGGCACTGTGTTACAGTATTTGCCAGTACCTACGACACGGTGTTACATAACTAAATGATTTTATTTTTTAATTTGAAAATTTGAAAATTTTTTACCATTTCCATCAATCAATTCACTCTCTTTCCTCAAATTACCAATGAAATGATCTGGGCCATCAATTAAGCCACATAAAGAGAGCCGTTGGATACACTATCTTTCCTCAAACACCATTCTCTTTTATTATATATATATATACTAGTTTTTGCCCGTGCCTACGGCACGGTGTTACAGTATTTGGCCCGTACCTACGGCACGGTGTTACAGAATTAAATTATTTTATTTTTTAATTAAATGATGCCCGTGCCTACGGCACGGCACGGTGTTACAGAATTAAATGATTTTATTTTTTTATTAAATGATGCCCGTGCCTACGGCACGGTGTTACAGTATTTGGCCCGTGCCTACGGCACGTTGTTACAAAATTAAATGATTTTATTTTAACTTTCTATTTTTTTATTTGAAAATTTTGACCATTTCCATCAATCAATTCACTCTCTTTCCTCCAATTACCAATGAAATGATCTGAGCCGTTAATTAAGCCACATAAAGAGAGCCGTTGGATGCACTCTCTTTCCTCCAACACCATTGTGCTTTATAATATAGATATATATATATATATTATATATATATATATACACACACACTAACTAACTCACTGATAATGTTAATTATTAACTAAATGATCATAATCTATAATATTTGAAAGAGATGATAAAGACTAATGCAATTATATAATTAATGGAGATTCAAAACATAAAACTAAATACACAATTAGGAGTAATGCTATCTTAACAAAAAGTTGCAGAATTTTGATATGAAGCATGAAAAAGGTTAAAATAACCTTTATTTTATATGCAACTAAGTTGAATAAAATAGTAAATTTTTATTTCTCTTTTATCTCATACTAAAACTATCCATAATAATATTTATAAATAGAGCAATAATATACATACATAAACTCTTACTTACAGTTTTTACACTCCTCTCACTGTAGCTACAGTGATACTACAGTAATCACTGTAGCTACAGTGAGAGGGGTGTAAAATTGTAAGTAAGAATTTATGTACGTATAGCATTTTTGTTATAAATAACATGAAATATTCAACAATTTAATCATTTCATATACATTTTAATCCTTTCAGATACTTTGTCAAAATTTTATAAAACTATATGAATATTTGTGTGTTTTTTTTTTTAATTGCATATTGAATTTAGTTGTCGCTCATCCATGTAACTATTAGATGACAAATACCAAATTAACATGAAAAGTTATTACATAAATGTTTGTGTATTTTGGCATGGACTGTTGACGGCTGTTTTTGTTTCAAGGATAATTCGGAAAAATTATTTCTTGAATAAACCTCCCTCAATTGTGAATTTATTTTGTTTGCTGGGAACCAAATACAAACTTGACAAAAGATAGAAACAACAGACAAGACAAAAGGTTTAATGTGGTTCGGCGGAATGTATCCCACCTATGTCCACAGGTGCAAGGGAAATAAAATCTTTATTAAGTGCTCGGGTTTGACTGACTTGCATTATCTCTCGCTTACACTTAAGCTTTTTGCTCTCTCTTTTTACAAGTTATGTGCGAAATAAATTAGCCAACCCCTTACAATGAGTTTTCCACCCCCTTATATATTAGGTCAAATTCTACTATTACACCAACTTGTGACGTCAGCCACGTTGCTAAGCCATTATTGCCTAGGTTCTCTTCCCTAATTACCCTACGGATAATAGCTCAACTGTCTGACGCCTCTACTACCCGCCATTTGAACTTCATTAAATTACCAATTCTTGATCACTGTTACACGCTCTTCCCATGTGGCAGCCTGTATTCCAACCACTTATACGCGGTTGCGTGTGTCAGTCAATAAGCTTGCAGCCCTGTTCCGTCCCATCATCCGCTGGCCTACTTCTATCTCATCAATCATTGGGAAGCTCAAACTTTCGTTTAGGGCTAATGTCACCCATCTAAGAACACAATGTTGCGAGGTGAAGGGAGTGAGACCAGAATCTGTTAGAGTATGATTGGAATAAACTCAATAACATAACTCTGGTTTAGATTAGGTAGTAGATCAGCCACACTGTCTTCCATAACATAGTACAGGATACAAATGCTTACGAAATATGGATAAAACAACAAGACATGTACCAGGCAAAGTTAACTCGAAATAAAGCCTTAATAATGAGGCGTTTGGTGAATCCGAAGCTACGGAGTGGAATTTCCGTTGTAAAACACATCAATGAGTTTTAAAGTCTGGTGAACTAGTTTGTCTGCAGTAGACATGCAACTGGGAGATGAAATTCAAGCATTCTTACTACTCAATAATTTTTCTGATAGTTATGAGACATTGGTGGTTACTCTCAACAATTCGACTCCAGGAGGTAAACTTACCATGCCTATGGTAAAATATACCTTATCAAATGAGGAATCCAAAAGAAAAGAAATAGACACAGTTTAGACAAAAGCCCTTGTCACGGAGAATCGAGGAATACAACGAAATAAAAATCAAGGTAGAATGAGAGGTAGAAGCAAAAGTATAGGTAAATCCGCATACTGAAGAAAGTCTAATTATAAGGGCTACTACTATGGCATAAAAGGCCACTTAAAAAGAATTTTCGAAAGCTGTAACGAGAGCAAGTCAAAACAATTCGCAGCCGATGAACAATGATGCAGAGACACTAGTAGTTGCCTCAAGAGATGTAGCAATCTGCTCTATCCAAGAAGAAGCATGACTTCACACCGCAAATCAAGATGTTAAGTGGGTGGCATATATTGCAGCATCCTACCACGTCACCCCTCACATGGATTTATTTACAATAAACAAAGCAGGAGACTGTAGAGCAGGGAAATCCCAGTTCCTCCCAGATAGTGGGAATTGTTGAAATTCAGTTGCGGACAAATACATGGTATTCAACAACCCTGAAGAAGTTGAGACATGTTCCAGAACTTTGGCTCAATCTACTTTCGAGGGGTAGCCCTTGACAAACAGAGCTATGTCATATTGAGAGTGATAAAAGGTGTCAAGGTAGTCACCTCAGGATATATTTATGGCACTTTATACAATACTTATATAGGGATATGTGCAGAGAGCCTCAATGTAGCTAAACATGAGGCTTCTCAAAATCTGTGGCACCAGAGACTCAAGCACATGAGTGAAAGAGGACTGTCTACCTTGAATAAGACATAATTATTCACTGTCTCCAAAAATGATGCTCTAGATCCTTGCAATCACTGTCTATTCGATAAGAAATATTGGGTCCCTTTTAATTTATCTTCTATGAAAAGATCTGAGTTACTCAGTATGGTGCACTCTGATGTTTATAGTTCCTTAGAGGGTAATTCACTATGCGGTAACAAATATTATATAACTTTCATCGACGATGCTTCTCTGAAAGTGTGGGTGTATTTCCTGAAAATAAAGGATTAGGTCTTAGACTATTTCAAACTATTCCATATCACAGTAGAGTGTGACACAAAAAAAAAATTGAAGTGTACTTGTGTAACATCCCGCCTAAGCCAGGATGCTACCGGCATGAGGCATGCTACTCCTGACTCCATAAGCCTCTGACTCTGACGAAAATTCGGCATGACCTATGCTAAAAATCATGCAACCTGGATCAAAGTCCAGCACCTCAATACAACCTATAGGGCCCAGACACAATATATCACTAACATAAATAACTCAAGACAAAATATAATTGGGCTCCATGCCCGAAAATACGTATAAACAAAAACTTTTACAAACTTGACTTATACAACTTAAACTCTTTACCAACTCAAAATTTTTACAACTAGCTTATACCCCCAAGACCTGGTGACTGGCTGACTGCAACGCTGCTATCCGGCTCCTCAAACTCTAGTGCCTGTGGTCGACCGGTCGGGTTACCAACCTGAAAAACTCAAACAAACTGTTGTGGTGTGAGTCATAAGACTCAGTAAGTAACTACGCCCATTCCTTGAGTATCAATCACACACAAATTATGAATTTCGTGTTCTATATTATCCTGAGTTGTCTATCTGACCATACAAACATATACGAAGTCTAAATTAACTAAATATTTCTTTATTCATTTTACATATACATTACTTTCTGCTAGTCTTTTCTATTTATTTATTTATGCACACATCATAAACTATTCATACCTTAAGATTTATAACATAATCAACAAATTTCCATATTCTTTACTAAGTCGAGTTTCATTACGTTTTTGTTGCGCTACCCTGATATCTTAAAACTTACCTACTTACTCTTGTTATGTGCATCTCGAGAGCATAGGTAGGCCATGGTTGAGGCCTTGAGCAAGATTGTGGTACCGGAAGACGCCAACCCCGCAATATTTTTTAGGTCAGTTCAGAAAGAAGCTTTACATATATCTTTTTCTGAGGATGAACTCCCGGCGGAAGGAGAGAAATCACAATAGGCCACTATTTATCAGGGCCGAGGTAAGGGGCAAGAGAACTTCATGTGTGATGGTGGATAACGGTTCGTCCATCAATGTGTGCCCGTTGAAGATTCTGGCGAAGATGGGTATGAAGGCAACAGATTTGGACCCCTCTAGTATGACTATTAAGGCTTATGATGACAGCAAAAGGGGAGTTGAGGGTACTTTTGTGGCTATGGTCAAGGTAGGCCCGATTGAAGACGAAGTTGAGTTCACAGTACTGGACATCCCGGCTACTTTTGCCTTTTGTTGGGAAGGCCTTGGTTTCACAAAATTGGGGGCGTGCCTTCCACTTTACATCAGATGATCAAGTTCCCGTATGAGGGAGAAGTTATTACTATCCGAGCTGAGGTAGATAATGTCGTGGCTGTCTCGGAGATACAACCTTTCACGAGGTTTCAGGTGTCAGTTACTTTTGAGGAGTGGATGGATCCTAGGGTGGCTAGGATCATGAAAAAAATAAAGTTCGAGCCGGGTGAAGGTTCAAAATTGCCAGATTTCAGAAGATAGACTACTCGGAAGGGTTTGGGGTATAAATCTGATGAAGAAAAGCCGAATGTTAAGAAGAAGGGTCTGAAACTGATGGAATGTTTTGTGAAGGCTTCAGGGTATCAAAGGGAGCCTGAACCTGTGGAAGTTAACGGAATTGTGTGCCTGAGTTTGAGATCTTCCAGGACATACTGGGTAAGAAGTCGATGGTTGAAGAAATTGTGAAGAAAGAAGAAGAGAATTGGGAGGAAGAACTGATGAAGTTGGAGAGCCTGACTCTTGAAGAAGACAAAGAGCCTAAGAAGAATCCGATTACAGAGGAAGAAATGTCTATAGAAGATGAGGACATTTATCTTCCTGATTTATTTGAGTGTACCCCTGTATTTATTAGCAATAAAGACAATCTTTTCGCTTATTTGCCTGAGTCTATTTGCTCTGATTTGCATGACTTGAGCATATTTGATATCAGCTCCACCAAAACAAATGCATTTAACCTTGGTACACCTGAGAGTCCTAAGGAAGTTCTGATTGCAAGTGAAGTTACCACTGAAGAGCGAGAGAAATTAGAAGAAGTATTGGTCAGATATGCCAAAGTGTTTGCTTGGTCTTATGAGGACATGTCTGGGTAGACAAAAGCATTGACCATCACACAATACCAACTTATCCGAATATGAGGCCGGTGAAACAGAAACTCCGACGAATGAGACCTGAGTGGGCTGAGAAAGTCAGAGATGAAGTTAAGAAACAAATAGATGTGGGGTTCCTGGAAGTAGTAAAGTATCCCGAGTGGTTGGCTAACATTGTGCCAGTGCTGAAGAAAGACGGAAAATTCAGAATGTGTGTGGACTACAGAGATCTCAACAAGGCTTGCCCGAAAGATGATTTCCCCCTACCGCATAAAGATGTACTGGTTAATAGTGCGGTTTTATCTGCTATGTATTCATTCACAGACGGGTTTTCAGGTTACAATCAGGTTCTCATGGCTGAGGAAGACAAACACAAGACTGCATTTGTTACCGAGTGGGGTAATTATTGTTACAAGGTAATGTCGTTTGGGCTTAAGAATGCGGGAGCTACTTATCAGCGGATGGCCACTACACTATTCCACGACTTGATGCACAAAGAGATTGAAGTGTATGTCGATGAAATGATGGTGAAATCAGAGACAAGAGTTGGGCATATTGAAGCACTGGGAAGGTTCATTCAGAGAGTTGACAAATACAACCTGTGGCTTAATCCCAAGAAATGTGTGTTTGGGGTGACATCAGGAAAATTGCTGGGACATACAGTGGGAATGGGAGGAATAGAGGTAGACTCTGAAAAGATCAAAGCAATCACAGAGATGCCTGCACAGAAGACAGAAAAAAAAGTCAGAGCATTCTTGGGGAAGATTCAGTACATCAGTCGGTTCATCGCCAAGTTGACATCAGTATGCGAGCCTATCTTCAAACTGTTGAGAAAAGATCAGCCAGTGAGATGGAATGAACAGTGTCAGACAGCTTTCGACAAAATCAGAGATTACTTGGTAAAGCCTCATGTATTGAAACCTCTGAGACCGGGCAGACCTTTGATATTGTATTTGGCCATAGAATCAGAAGCACTATGGGCAATGATGGTACAGGCAGATGAAACAGGGGTAGAACATGCAGTCTATTATCTGAGTAAGAAGATGCTCCCGTATGAGGCTCGGTATCAAGAAGTAGAGAAGATCTGTCTTGCAGTGGTATGGGCTTCCAGAAAGTTACGACATTATTTCCAGTCTTACAAGATCCAGGTAGTGGCAAAGGAGAATCCTCTGAAATATCTTCATTCGGTTCCTTCACTAGTGGGGAAACTGGGCAGATGGTTAGTATTGCTGACAGAGTTTGACATTGAGTATCTCACCTCCAAAGTGATCAAATGGAGAGCAGTAGCAGAGTTCCTGGCATTACAACATGTTGATGGGGATCAGTATAAGTTTGAATTTCCAGATGAATAGATCCAAGCAATAACAGTTCAGAGATGGAAAATATATTTTGACGGAGCAGTAAATTACAAGGGAGCCGGAATTGGGATCGTGATAGTGACCCCCGAGGGAGAGAATTTTCCTTTGGCCAAGAGATTGACGTTCAGAGTGACTAACAACATGGCCGAGTATGAATCATGTGCTTTTGGTTTGACTGCATTGATAGCCTTAAAGGCTGAGAATGTAGAAATCTACGGAGATTCTATGTTGGTAGTCCAGCAGATGCGAGGAGAATGGGAATTGAAAGAAGAACGGTTGAAACCTTACCTTTTTCACCTCAGAAAGTTGGCACAAGTTATCCTCGATTGTAAGTTTCAGTACTTGCCGAGAGAAGAGAATCAGATGGCAGACGCACTGGCTACACTTGCGGCGACTTGGGAAAATCCAGAAAAATTAGTAATGAGACCGTTGATACTAAAAACAACGAGCAGAACTGTTTATGAGACAAAAAGAATTCTGGAAGAGAGAGGTCGACGATGGTAAACCTTGGTATCATGACGTTCAGAGGTATCTGGAACATTGGGAGCTCCCGGAAGGAGCAGGCAGAAAAGACAGAATAGCCATTCAGAAGTTAGCTTCCCAGTATGTGATTTTGAAAGGGAACTGTACAAGAGGCAAGCAAACGGTATTCAGTTGAAGTGTTTGAGAAAAGAAGAAGCTCAGCATGTAATGGAAGAAGTACATGCCGGGGTATGCGGTCCGCACATGATCGGGTTGAATCTGTCCCGCAAGATAGTGAGACAAGGTTTTTACTGGTCAACCATGGAGTCAGACTGCGCGAAGATGGTAAAGCACTGTCATGATTGTCAAGCACACGATAATTTGAATCATTTGCCGCACACAGAGTTGCACGGGTTGTCAGTCATGGCCTTTCTCAGCATGGGGAATTGATATGATTGGAGAAATTTGACCAAATGCATCGAATGGGCATCGCTTCATAGTAGTGGCAGTAGATTACTTCTCGAAGTGGGTGGAAGACGAATCATTCCGCAATGTTATAGCAAAACAGATGGCAAAGTTTATAGCTCAGAACCTCATTTGTCGGTATGGTATGCCGCATCATGTAGTGACAGACAACAGAGTTCAGTTTCAAGGAGAGACGAAGGTAGTGTTACAGAAACACGGGATAGGCCAGCACAAGTCATCACCATACAGACCGCAGACAAATGGGGCAGTTGAGGCAGCCAACAAGACTATAAAGATGATTTTAGCCAAGATGACAGAGAACTGTAGAGATTGGGCCGAGAAACTACCGTACCCCTTGTGGGGGTACAGAACATCAGTGAGAACAGCAACATGAGCCACACCTTATTCTTTTGTCTATGGAATGGAAGCAGTATTGCCAGTAGAAGTGGAAATACAGTCTATGAGGGTATTACCAGAGGCAGAATTACCGGAACAAGAATGGGCCGCACAGAGGTTTGATCAGTTAGCACTACTGGATGAGAAAAAAACGAAGTCTTTATATCACATGCAGTTTTATCAAAAGAGACTAGCCCGAGCATTCAACAAGAGAGTACGCCCCACCAAGATCAGAAATGGTGATTTGGTACTTAAGCAATCAAGGCCGTCGACGATAGATCCGAGAGGAAAGTTCAGACCTAACTGGGAAGGACCTTACATAATGCAGAAAGTAATAGGAAATGGAGCAGTGAGGCTGTCAGACTTGGAAGGGAATGAGTTCACCGAGCCAATCAACGTAGACAGATTGAAGCAGTACTTTGCCTGAGGGAGAGAAGACCGAGCAGTCACCAAGGGAATTGCCAGAAGACCTAACCCAACGGAATAAGAAAATCATTCATGCATACACGTAACATTGCATTCTCTTCGTGTTTGTTTTGTTTTGTTTTGTGTTCGCAGGTTCGAAGAAGGGAGAAAGTGGCAGAAATGAGTCAAGCAGCGTCAGTGCAGTTTCAGTTTTGGGGATGAGTCCCAGGAGGCGAGGCCCACATCAGCAGTTTTGGGGATAGGTCCCATGAGCGAGGCCCACATCAGCAGTTTCGGGGATGAGTCCCAGGGGGCGAGGCCCACATCAACAGTTTCGGGGATGAGTCCCAGGGGGCGAGGCCCACATTAGCAGTTTCGGGGATGTGTCCCAGGGGGCGAGGCCCACATCAGCAGTTTCAAGGATGCGTCCCAGGGAGCGAGGCCCACATTAGCAGTTTCAAGGATGCATCCCAGGGGGCGAGGCCCACATTAGCAGTTTTGGGGATGCATCCCAGGGTTGTAACCCATACCACCAGCAGTTTTGGGGATGCGTCCCAGGGTCGTGACCCACATTGGCAACGTTATCGGGATGCGTCCCAGGGTTGAGGCCCCCGTTGTCGGTTGCAGTTATTGGGATGCATCCCAGGGTCGTGGACCCTCTGCAGCGTTAGTTTTGGGGATGCATCCCAGGGTCGAGGCCCACATTTGGTCAGCAGTATTGGGATGCGTCCCAGGGTCGAGGCCCCTGTTGTCGGTTGCAGCTATTGGGATGCATCCCAGGATCGAGGTCCACTGCATCATCAGCTCAGCGGAGCAGCAGGCAAGTCAGGTGGCAGCTGGCGAGCCAGGTAAGTAAAAATTCATTGCATAACTTTGATAAGATTGTTCAAAGTCACACACTGCACAAGTCCCATCAAAGTGGGGGCGACTGTAGGCATTGCATTTTTGCATGTGAAACCCGATAATGAGTCTCAATTGGAGGCACTACTTTTTAGTCGAGGAAGTTGTGGGAAACGGTCGTCGAAAGGGAGTTGGTATTTCGTTAGATTTTTATTCACTTGTTTAGCGTCAAGCTCACTTGTTGGACCTCCGTTTAGAGCACCTTTGGCCTAAGAAAACCCGCAAACCTTTTAATCTTGGCCCAAACCCCCCGCAAAACACCTAACCTTGGCCCACACACATCTAGCCCCCACACATTTAGCCCACACACATCAAGCCAACTCACCAAGCCAACACAACACCCAACCCACCATCACTAGGCCCACACGCCCATAGCCTTAAAATACCTCCAAATTAAATCAAATATTAATTAAATAATATAATTAAATAAAATAAAATAATTAAACCATTTACCAAACTAATAAAACATAAAATAAAATCATGCCTAATTAAGATAAATCACAAATTCTAACTTCCTAATTAAACAAATCACATTCCTAACTTAAGATATTGTATCCCAAAAATTAAAGAAATATCATGCCTAATTAAATCACTCAACCAATTTAAATATATGACCTTCTAATCTAAACCAATCTTGTCTCCATCAAATCCCTTGTTTTCCTTCTTTAACACTAAATCAAATCCCTTCCTTGTGAGACAAGGAGAACATAGCCATTGTCTATATAAAGACCCAAAACCAAAGCTATGCCCCTCGCCAATCTCTTACAATTCACGTATACAGCAGCAAAACAAAAAGGCTCTACATTCACGCCTAAAGCAATAACAAAGCAAGAAATTTCTCTCCTCCTCCACCCCTTCCATAGCCGAAAATCACACTCCCTAAACACTATACAACCACCAAAAATCACAGCCCCCAAACACCTTGCATTACCGAGAATACACGTATAAATAACAGCCATATACACGTATAAAACAGCCCACATACACGCATAAAACAACAGCCAAAGAATGCCAAATACAGCAGCCATATACACGAAAATACAGCAGCCCTTTTACACGCCAAAATAGCAACCATCCACGCCCAAAATAGTGAGTAAAAATGCCCCAAACAGCAGCCCTGCACCCCTAAAACAGCCCCTAAAATCCTTAAAACAGTAACAAAAAAATTACACCTAAAATCCTTTCAATAATCGAAAATACAACACCTTTAAACCTCCAAAAAAATGCAAAAAAAGTGGCTTTAAATACCTGAAACAGTGATCAGAAAATACATCCGAAATAGCATCAAAACGGAGGTCAAACAGCAAGTAAAATAGTGAAACAGCGAGCTAAGACGTTAAACCAGTGAACCAGAAGAGTTGAGGAGCTTTAACTCTTCCAATCTCCGTGAAACGCAAGTCCGAAAGTCGACGAAAAAGGTTAGACCTGAGGGTATTTTTCACACCAGTTTTCAGTTTGATTTTTATTATTTATTGAGTTTTGTTCTCATGATTGTTATGTTAAAATGCATGTTGTGGCCCTTGAATAGATAAAAGTGCATGTATTATAAAATGTTGTATGTTGTGGCATTGGAATAAAATGAAAGATGTGTCGCCTCTCGTGGTATATCGGATGGAAACCCGGACATAAATTTCATAGCCAATTCCAAATGGACGGTAGTATGATCTGCACTCGGGATACAACTCCACGTACCACTTGAGCAAACGACACATTTTTGTTTTATGTTGTTTTGATTTGTTTATTATTCGTCATTTAAATTCTGCATGTTATTTGTTGTAATGATGTAATAAAGCGCATGAGCTTAGTAAGTGGGATCAAAGGTTCTCTATGTTGAGAGATTAAAAGCCTTTGCCACGATGCTTTGCCGCACCAGATAATGTGTATTCGATTGGATGCGAGATATGTTCAATCGGATACATGAAGTCCGATACCATTGTCTTTACTTTTTCATATATGTATTATGTTTGCGTATGGGCTTAGTAAGTGAGATCAAAGGTTCTCTATTTTGAGAGATTAAAAGCCTTTACCACGATACTTTACCGCGTCGGATAATGTGTATTTGATTGGATGTGAGGTATGTTCAATCGGATACACGAAATCCGATATCATTGTCTTTACCTTTTATGTATGTATTGTGTTGTTTGTGCATGCGCTTAGTAAGTGAGATTAAAGGTCCTCTAAATAAAGGGGTTAAAAGCCTTTACCATGATGCTTTGCCGCGCCGAATAATGTGTATTCGATTGGGTGTGAGATATGTTCAATCGGATATGCGAAATCTGATATCATTGTCGTTACTTTGTATACGCATTATGTTATTCGTTATTTGATTTCCGCATGTTACTTGTTGTGTGATGATGTGATAAAGCACATGGGCTTAGTAAGTGGAATCAAAGGTTCTCTATGTTGAGAGATTAAAAGCCTTTGCCACGATACTTTGTCGCGCCGGATAATGTGTATTCGATTGAGTGTGAGATATTTTCAATCGGATACACGAAGTCCGATATCATTTTCTTTACTTTATATATGCATTGTATTATGTGCGAATGAGCTTAATAAGTGGGATTGAAGGTCCTCTATATCGAGGGGTTAAAAGCCTTTACCACGATATTTGTCGCGCTTCTTACTATCATTTGGCACATCATTGCTTTATTTACGCATGCATTATGAAGTTCCATATAGTCATCTCTATCTTTGTACGCATCGTAATGAAAATCGCATGGGCTTATTATGTTGGATGAAAGGTTCCCCATTTGGGGAAGAAAAGCCTAAAAGGCTACCTTTACCACGATATTTGTCGCGCCCTTATTCCATTGGTTGCATCATTTACTTTTGTCTTGGCTTGATATCTTGTCATTCATGTATCCATGTTATGATAACATTTGGGTATTATTTCTCATGGTATATCGGATGGAAACCCAGACATAAATTCCGTAGCCGATTCCGAATGGACGGTAGTGCGGTCTGTACTTGGGATACAATTCCACGTACCACTTGGAAAAGTGCTCACATGTGTGTTTGTGTCCATATTAGCTATCTTCTTTTGCATCACATCATAGCATGCTTACTTTAATGCCTAATTGCCTCCTTAATTATCTTTTTGCATTATGTACCTAGTGGACTCTTTTATTTACGCATGAATATGTAATGGCTATTTGTTTATGTTTCCGCATGTATAAGTATGATGTGTTTAACAAAGTATAAGGGTAATTCAGTAAATTCACTTAAATTTGATTTATAGTGTTTTATTTCATAATTTGATTATTGGATAATAAAATAAATAAGTTTATTTTATTAATCCGAGAAAAAAATTTTGAAATCGGAAAATTTTGATTTTCCACGTTTCCGCTGTGTTACCGGATTTTTCCCCTAAAACCCCTACAGCGTGTGTAAGCACCGGTCAAGTTTTTGGCGCCGTTGCCGGGGACTTATTTATCTTTCACTATTAATTTTTAGGTTAGATACCTTTACCTGTATCTAATTTATTTTTACTTATTGTTTCTGTTTTCTTATGTTTCAGGTTCTCAAACACTACATGAGACGAACCAGAAGTTTTGAACTCCGACTGCTTGACCCAGAGATTGAAAGAACCATCAGACAGTTGAGAAGGGAAATGCGAGAAGGCCAAGAAGCAATCGTTAACATGGAACCTGAACCTTTGAACGTTGCACCACCAATTCCCATTCGAGACAGAACCATTCCAGTGGTTGACAGACTCATTTCTTGTATTGTACTTCCTCCCTTACCAGTAAATGCGGGTGACATCAAAACATGCATTCAAAGATTCAGCAGTGTTCATTGGGATATGCAACATCTATGCCCACATCAGCACTTCAAGTTTGTTGGGATTGAACAGCTGAAGCTATAGATGCATGATATCCTAGCTAAATGCCACACTCATTCCAATCCACGAAACACACCAACTCAAAATCCGAGAGCTAAACTACTCACCAACCAACCGAAGAATGAGAGCATCACACTGCAAAGACAGCTCTAAGCATAAAGTTCCATCACAACTTAGAACACTTTAGCCACCAAATTTCTTGCAAAATACTTTCCACTAGCCAAAACTACAAAGTTGAAGAATGACATCACATCCTTCGTGCAGCAAGATTCAGAATCCCTCTGCGAAGCTTAGGAAAGATTCAAGGATTTTCTTCGAAAATGTCATCACCATGAATCACGCAAAACGAGGAAGAAAATCACGTGCGAATAGTAACCCAACATGAACAGTAACTCCGATCAGAATTCTGACGATACCAGCGCATTCGTATGGCCGTTGGGAGTCCGAATATGCCCTCAGAATTTCGGTACGACTCTCCGTTAAAAATGCGCTATTTTAAAGTTTAC
This sequence comes from Zanthoxylum bungeanum, assembly GCA_019454045.1. Lineage (NCBI taxonomy): Eukaryota > Viridiplantae > Streptophyta > Magnoliopsida > Sapindales > Rutaceae > Zanthoxylum > Zanthoxylum bungeanum. The sequence continues at coordinate 184,371 of SKCR01033746.1, forward strand.
GATTATATATTCGGATGCTTCCAGTAGTTCCGTAGTGTAACAAATTGACATGAAATGAATTGATGTGATATAATATGTTAAAACGATGATTTCGAGTGAGAACGGATTAGATTTGATTGATCCAGTAGATAAATCGGGTTTCCGGTGAAATCGGGTTTCCCGCTTGACTGAGCGTAGATGATCATAATTATGAAAATGATATAAATATGGTATTACGAGGGTAATTAAGACATTATGGATAAGTTCGGAAGGTTTGAGACCCTTCCGTAGCGTTTGCGGAAACTTTTTCGCAAGATTTATCGCAAACGCGTAAAATGATAATATAAGTTATCTAGTTAGTTTAGAATAGTATAGAAAGGCGTATTAGAGTAATGAAGTGTAAATGGTAGAATCGAAGAGGATTAGTGTATTCCAGGAAAGTCCGGAAGTTTATTATAGATGAGTAGAAAGTTCCGCAAATAGCGGTTCTGACCATGTTTTGTTATTGTTTTGGCAGATCGGACCGGGATTATGAGTGTCCGCCACCAGGTAAGTAACCCATGCGATGAATTATTGAAATGCTTGCTTGTGTGTATAGTATTAGTACACTTGGGTATGAGGGTTGTAGAAAACTACACCATATTGATTGAGATTAATGTTATAAATGAATTAAATGTAGACATATTTGTGATAAAACGTACTATGTGTAAATGCGGAGAATGCTAGAAAGACTAGTAGGTATGTATATGAGTAGGCATGAATATATGTATAAGTATGTTTAAGAATATATATGAGCATATATTCAGTATAGAATGATGATAAACAAGCATATAATTATTGCAGTGCAAACATGTATACAAAAATGTAATATAAACATGAAAGAGAGTGTAAGAAAGAAGGAAAGAGACTTAAGTAGGGGGATTGAACACGTAGGGATGATATAATGGATAGTATGCATGTATGTGTATTTATATACATGTAAATATCATTGTCTGATGAAACACGTTATGAGTTTGTGTAATATAGAAAAGTTTTAATGAAATTATGCGTAAATGAATATGAGAAAACATGCAAGTGTTAATATAGACAAAGGTGTGTATGGAAAACATGTTATGTTTGTACATATTTATGTGTATGAATGATAATATTTTAGAATCTGAACAAGTATAAAGAATGAGTGTATGGGTGCGTATGTATACAAGTATATAAACATGATTACGTATAGATGAGTGCTTGTGTGTTACAAGTGTTAAATAAGTATAAAGTATTGTAAGGATATTAATGCTTTAATGTTTTTGAAGTTTGAAAACATTTTTACTATTTTGAAACGTTTTCGATAAACCAAAAGGAATTTAAAGAATCTCAGAAGTTTCCAATATGTTTTAATAGTTTTGATTTCAATTGGGGTAAAAACTCAATCTCAGTGATTTATGGAATTGACGGATACAGTTGAGTTTGTTTATGCAGTTTTGAAATCTATAGCATGATTTCTTATGTTTTCAAATGTGGTTTTATGTTTTCGGGGCATGAGGGAAAAACTCACCCCAGTATGTAACTTATACAAAGATGGAATTGACGGACAAAGATATGTGCACATGTAGAGGACTAGGGGGACGACGATACGTAACGCTCCTAAATCCTAGTTTCTGAGACACGATGGCGGCATAGGTTCGTGTACCTGATCTCAAGTTCAGAGCTTGGGCAGTAGCATAGATCCGCACCCCCAATTCTAGTTGTGGCTTGGGGGACGGTGATACGTAACGCCCCAAGATCACTAGTTTCAGGGGACATGTATGGCATGCTTTGGGGGCCGACGATACGTAATGCCCCAATGTCATGGATTTGCATATCTGGCTCTATAGGGCGTTATGGGGGGCGGTGGTTGAGGTGCTACGTAACGCTCCTATGCTCAGGTTTTCAGCATATACCCAGTACAGTTTTCAGTAAAAATTCCAGAAAAGAGTTTTCGGGAAAAGAAATAGTTTTCTGATACATTATCAGATGAGTTTTCAAACTCGATTTCAATTAATTTTCAATAAGAATTACAAGGTCTGATTTTCAGACAAGTTTTCCTGATTTGAGTTTAAAAAAATGTTATAACGCTACTTGAGAATATATTATTGGTATATATTTATGCATATGAGATTTATGACTACAATGAATATGTGTTATATACCTTTTGTTGGGGTTGGTGCTCAGAGCGCCAATCCGGACCGTATTTATGTCTGATTCATGAATACGAACATCCCCTTATTCCATAATATTACTTATTTATGGTTGCACCTCTTGTTCTTATATACGTATTCGATATGATTACGATTAGATTGAAACTAAATGTGGTTTAGTGATATGTATATATTAGACAAAGGCCCGATAATATATAATGCAGTACACAGTTACAAAGTTAGTTTGTAATTGACATTGGGAAGTGTCACTGCTATATGTATATTATCAAACATAGTTCCTGGTCAAGATTTGCTAACACGGGTCGGTTAGTCAAATCCGTTGAGACCAGTACATGTCGTATATCGAGACTTGGTCCGATGGTTTATCCCAATGAACCATGAGTCTATGGAGACTCGTATAGACGTGTAGGTGTTTATAGTGGATAAACACTGAACGGCTCACCGAAGATTCTTAATGGATGGTACGCCAACGTCAATAAGAATCTTCTCGGGTTGAGTAGCATAGTGGTCCTTCGACTTGAGACACCACTGTGGATGTATGAGACATCCTCCACACTTAGATGGCAGTCACGTCACCGATCTATTTAGATCAGACCTCCGCCTGTTCGTTGGGTGTGGATCGATCCTCAGGATATCCTGTGTGTGTCAAGATAGGATCCGTCAGTTCTGTGTACAGAGCATAGGTAGTCCATATATTATTAGCAGTCTGTTAAATCTGTGGCCACAGTATACATCGGAAGTAAGTTCCGAGTGTTATTTAGAGATTGCTAATAGATACGTCGACGAGATAATACCTATAGAGATTTGACGTTTACATCTATATCTCTGGGATTATCTGGATACCTGTGACGGAGGGATTATACGTATGCAATGACCTCGACCTGTATGATTCAGCTAGTTTATCCGTGATCGTCATAATCTACGGGTGGATAGATTATGGACATGAAATTGGATTTCGTGACGGATATACCTGAATCTAGAGAGTCTCAATAATGAAACATACTCGTAGAGCACTAGAGCAACATTTATGAATAATGATGATTATTTATAAATCGTTTAATCGTTAAACGAAAAATACATGCGAACGGGCCGAACCGTCATTTCCTAATTAATGTGTATTTGTATTTAATATATGATATTATTAAATACACATTAATAAATAGTCAAATAAAGGTATTTGACATATATCATCAATATATGTATTTGAGATATTTAAAGTAAATATAATACATATATTTGATATATTTGTATTTAATTAATTATTTAATTATTTAATTGTTAAATGATTAATATAATTAAAATATAAATATATCACCAAATGATAAAGTTAGGAAATGATTATAAATGTAAATGTTTGACTTTACATTAAAGGAAAAGGTTGTCAAATTGATTTTGACTTCTTAAGATATTTGTTCAAAATTGTTTGAAAATTTAAAATATCTTTTTCCTTTATTTTTTTTAAATTTCGGCCATGACTTTAAATATATAAGAGTTATATTTTCTTAGTTGCATTTGTTGACTTAATAAATATCAATAAAGTGTTTTTTAGATATTTATATCAAGTTGAAAACAAATTAAATGAAATGAAATTGAAAATAATTTGGTAAATACTTAGGTAAATTTCGGCCAAGGCTTTTTTGCACAAGTATATATTGTTTTCATTTCATTTCATTTAACTAACCTAATACTTTAAAGAAAACTCCATTAATGGAAGCAAAGGAAGCTTGTGAGAAAGAAAGAAGAAATCAAAGAAAGCTTGGATTTTAGTGAGTTTTTCCAACTTGCTATTAGAAAGGAAAATGTTCCTTAGGATCTAGGCTTTAACATATGATGTTCTTAGGTTATTTCTTTCTTTATTCCTTGTGTTTTTGTTGATGGAAGTTTTGATGGAAGTGTTGAGCATGTATGATGAAGGAAAGTTGTGACTATTGTAGTTATAAGCTTTCTTTTAAGGTTTTGGAAACCATGTTGCTAATCTAGAGTTGTTGACCCACTCTTAGATGACCTAGATTTGATCTTGAGTTGTTTCATTGTGTTGAGACTTTGATTGGATGGAAGAAAGATGATTGAAGTGTTGATTTAACCAATTTGGTCTAATTTGTCCAATTTGATGAAATTGAAAAATTAGGGTTCATGACCAATTCCAAATTTGGGGATTTTCATATATGTTGTGTATTTGGATGTGTATATGATGCATATAAAGTTTCATGTTCATTGGATTACATCTTGATGTGTTTTGATGCATGAAATGACAAAGTGCACAAAATGGCACCAATTGGGTGCATTCGGCCAAATTGCAAAATGGGGATTTGTGTTGCTTTTGGTGTTTTGATGTTTTGAACATGCTAAGTTCATCTTAGAAATGATTTAGAATCATTCAAAATTGATTAGATCAATTTCGGACTAAAATGGACAAAATACCAATGTAAGGGCAATTTGGTAAATTCACTTGAATATGATTCATTTGAATTTTATTTCATAATTTGATTATTGGAATATTAAATAAATATGTTTATTTAATTAATCCGAGAAAAAGTTTTGAAATCGGAAAATACGATTTTCCACCGCCGCTTCCGCTGCGTTACCGGATTAGCCCCTAAAACCCCTACAAAATGGTATCAGAGCGAGTCTGATTCTAGGCCTCCATAAATGATTAGCTTGTTTTATTCAATGTTTAATCATGTTTTCTTGACTTTATACATGCATGTTATAATCTAATTTGATTAGATTTAGGGTGTATGACACTTAATGGAATATCCCCGCTTAATAAGGTTTTAAAGTAACTAGTATTTGGAATACTTGTTTCTTGGTCCGTCTTGTCAATACGGTTTATAAATATCTTTTCGTTGACTACATCCGAGACCGTGCCTCTGCTGTGAGGATGTAGCTGATAGAAATTTATTTATGCCGAATGTATATTAGATACTAGATAAATTCAAGCGAAAGCGGAATCCTGAACGTGCCCTAGCTGTCAGGGTTACGCAAGTAACTTGAGTTTATCATTGACAAGTTTAACCTTGGTACGTCTCCTTGTGGGCCTGCCTTCGCAGCGACAACGAGAAACGGCCAGGACCGGAACCTCGGAGTCACTAGTGAGTGATTGACAATTAGTTGTCTACCTGTGAATATACGTAGGCGAGACCGTGCCTCTGCTGTGAGTCGAAATATATTCATGGGGTCCTCTTCCCATTATGGAATTCGATTTAATTATTGAATTCTCGTCTTTCCGTTGGGGATTACGGCATTACGTAAAAATAGTGGGAGGCACTGCTAAGTTTAAAATATTCCATAACTTAGGCAGTGTATGTTATTATGGAAATTGCCGCTTGTTTGTTTCCTTATTCTATTGTTTATATAGAATTAAACTTTTATTTACTGCACACATATTTTGATATGTTATCTGACTTGACTCTTGGTTGCAGTTATTCTAGAATAGGTTCTAGATACTACTAGACTAGGATATTATTAGATTAGTCTAAACCATCGGGAACTGTTGTTCCGATTTTCTTCAAAAATAAAGATGGTTAATGACTTAGTTTCTAAGTCATGATAGATAATCTAGATAGATATCCCTTTTAGGATATAATACTTTAGAGACAATAGTTTCTTATGCAGTAAGAATTGACTTGAATTAGTTCATGTCTCGAGATTCTTGACTGGCATTAAGAAAGCCCTATTAGGTATTTGTTTATCTAGTAATGACGTTTCTAAGCTTTAATTACCTTTAGAGGTAATGTGTCTGACACAATTTGCTAATCAGTTATTTACAATTGTTGTGAATAGTTGAATGCAAATAGTAAAGCTAAAGAAAGGAGATGCGTATATTTGTGTATAGAAAATATCGATTTTCACAATACTACAACTATAGGTATTGGATACCAGATCTCCCGTCTAGTTATTTGAAATATTGGTTAACGATTGTTTTGATATTTGATATCGGAACTTGCGACTATTGGATAGTCACTTGTTCTTTATAAACAATTGTTACATATTTTATAATAACTAGTAGTGTCATTGACGTAGAGATAAACATAAGAAAAATTATTCGGTAAAGTAAATAATTTAGAACGGTGCTTTATGAGTTTAATCACTTAAGCATTGGATGCTTATTCCGTATGGTAAAGGATGGTTTGATACTAGATCACACCACACATCCTTATCCATTTAATGAATATTGTATTCAGGAAAGTGATTAAGATCTCGTTTAACCAATGATTGTCATTGGACCACCAAATTATTTAACTGATACATTGGATGTATGTAGTTTTATAAATAATAATTGCTTAAGGTAGTTTTCTTTATTTCGTAACTTAGTTGATGAATTGTCATAACTTAGTTACGTGTTTCTGAAGGAACACATATTGAAAGTCTTGAAAGTATCAAGTACTTTCAATCGTTCTGATGAAACGTAGATTGAACATTTTTGACTTGTTCAAATATATTCAATCTAAAGGTTTTAGAGAATTCTATCCTCAAAATTCATAACATGTCTTTGAACTGTTCAAAGATCTTTGATACGATCAAACGTATGAATTTAAAGCAATTAGTTCTAAGGTTATTTAGTGAATATGATTCATATTCAATATTGTTCTTCCACGATTCCATCTTGATGGAATTGAGTAGTGGGAGCAATCGAATCTTATATGATTTGATTCGTTGATATTGAAAGTTACCGAATTAGTTTCAATACTCTTGGGGTTATACTCCAGTAACACTAATTCATCTCTTTAATTAATGTTCCATTATTTTCTACAGTTGCATATATGATATGTATAGGTAGAAAATTTGAATCTTGAAAAGTTTGAGATTTCAATCTTTCTTTTATATAATAGTTATATAATGGAAATTACTTACACCTCGGAGGTATAAGTAAAAGTTTATCGTTTATTCTGTTTAATAGAATATTGTATTCTATTTAATAGAATATCTTTCCTACGATTCTAAGTAATAAAATCGTTTTATTACTTGGTGTGTAACATCAGATGTTAACTATTGTAGAAAAGACTTGACTTATTGAAGTCAAATGTGAGAATGATAAATTATAAATGGAACTATGTAATTAATAAGATGAAACAACCCTTATACATCTTCCGTACAAGTCCAATAGGATAACAGAATCATTCACGAGTATTTGATACTTAATGGTTCCGTTGTTTTCTTACTGAAGAAGAAAAATTATCCTATAACTTATAATGGAAGCGATATTTGATATCGATTCTGGAAGTTCACCATTGAACCATAGATCTAAGATTGTTCATAGCTTACTACGATCAAGTTTTGAACTTGATTACGCTTTCATTATGAATTAGTTCATGATATGTGCTAATTGTTTGCGCAGCAAGAAGCAATGTGAGCTTATTAAAGGTTTGACCTTTACAGTATGACAGTGAGAAAAGTTATACTCAGCAATCTATTGTAGATTCTGAGAAAACTTATCTCTAGTCACACTAATTGAACAATTAAAGATATATTGGTTAATGTTGATAATAAACTGTATATTTTAGCTAAAGAATGCAAAGTGGCGTTTTTGGATGACTTATTCAGATAAGAGATCAGTTGTGATTTCCTTATTTGAAGAGTTCATTCTGAAATGGCCCTAGAGTTTGTGTTCTGCTGAGATCGCAGTTTAGTGTGCTAGCTTATAGAGCCTATTGTAGACTCGGATAAGTCTTCCAGAAATATGTGTTCTCTATTTTTGATATCGTCAGATTGTCTGATCTTGTCAAAGTATATAGAATACATATGTGATTAGAAGGGTTAGTGGGAGCGTACAAATTACTTTCTAGTGTTATATATCCTAACGACATTGTCATTATTATAGTAATAATGAGATGTTTGTGAGGTAAAAGATTTACCTAAGTCTTCTTTACTCCGTGAAAGCAGTGGGAGTAGTCTCTGTTATATTTGATATAAAGTTTTATATAAGATATAAAACCAAGAGACTTGTGAGATACTCCTATTAGTCGTACATTAGATATGATCTAATGAAGGACATAACAAGGCTATCTGTATGACAGTTAGTATAACTGTTCGACAGTTATTGTGTGTCTTATATATAGTATTCATCTTTCGTAAAGGATGATTCCTTTTTCGAAAGAGATATTGATTAGAATGTCTAACAATATTATGTATCATTTGATGATGACATAATGAATACTTTATAATGTGCGATTATCGATGTCGATTTAATCGTAATTGTTACGAGTTATTTTGACATCCTATAGACCATATGATGGATCTTGAAACACGTTCTTTGTGATCTTTGAGATATTAAGAACGAGTTTCTAATTCATGGAGAATATAGTCTGCAACCATTAGGGTCATATTAGTTTTGAGACTAATTATGACGTTAGACAGTCTACGTCATAAAGAGTCACAAAAGATGCAGTGGGAGTGTCACGAAGGATTCTACTATTTAGTGGAATCAAATGCAACTTTTGAAGTATTGACTTATGAAGTTGCATAGTGACCTTTTAAAATAGAAGTTTTAAATTGGTGTTGTGCTTGCGGTTGTCCTCATAGTATTTTGGATTTGATCCTAAATACTTGGACAACTTAGTAGCTGTAGCACAATACTGATGTAGCATCAGAGTCATATTAATGTATAATTAGATTCTACAAAATATGAATGATGCTGACTATGGGAAACGATGGAGTTTGTTTGACAAACTCAATATTTCATAGCGGACTTGTTTGTTGCCTCTTAAGTACTGGGTGAGCTTTTGAGGGCCATGTGCATACGATGCACATTGAGACGTGTATATGATACCGTGGATTGGCACTAGAGCAAGTGGGAGAAATTGTTGGGGTTGGTGCTCAGAGCGCCAATCCGGACCGTATTTATGTCTGATTCATGAATACGAACATCCCCTTATTCCATAATATTACTTATTTATGGTTGCACCTCTTGTTCTTATATACGTATTCGATCTGATTACGATTAGATTGAAACTAAATGTGGTTTAGTGATATGTATATATTAGACAAAGGCCCGATAATATATAATGCAGTACACAGTTACAAAGTTAGTTTGTAATTGACATTGGGAAGTGTCACTGCTATATGTATATTATCAAACATAGTTCCTGGTCAAGATTTGCTAACACGGGTCGGTTAGTCAAATCCGTTGAGACCAGTACATGTCGTATATCGAGACTTGGTCCGATGGTTTATCCCAATGAACCATGAGTCTATGGAGACTCGTATAGACGTGTAGGTGTTTATAGTGGATAAACACTGAACGGCTCACCGAAGATTCTTAATGGATGGTACGCCAACGTCAATAAGAATCTTCTCGGGTTGAGTAGCATAGTGGTCCTTCGACTTGAGACACCACTGTGGATGTATGAGACATCCTCCACACTTAGATGGCAGTCACGTCACCGATCTATTTAGATCAGACCTCCGCCTGTTCGTTGGGTGTGGATCGATCCTCAGGATATCCTGTGTGTGTCAAGATAGGATCCGTCAGTTCTGTGTACAGAGCATAGGTAGTCCATATATTATTAGCAGTCTGTTAAATCTGTGGCCACAGTATACATCGGAAGTAAGTTCCGAGTGTTATTTAGAGATTGCTAATAGATACGTCGACGAGATAATACCTATAGAGATTTGACGTTTACATCTATATCTCTGGGATTATCTGGATACCTGTGACGGAGGGATTATACGTATGCAATGACCTCGACCTGTATGATTCAGCTAGTTTATCCGTGATCGTCATAATCTACGGGTGGATAGATTATGGACATGAAATTGGATTTCGTGACGGATATACCTGAATCTAGAGAGTCTCAATAATGAAACATACTCGTAGAGCACTAGAGCAACATTTATGAATAATGATGATTATTTATAAATCGTTTAATCGTTAAACGAAAAATACATGCGAACGGGCCGAACCGTCATTTCCTAATTAATGTGTATTTGTATTTAATATATGATATTATTAAATACACATTAATAAATAGTCAAATAAAGGTATTTGACATATATCATCAATATATGTATTTGAGATATTTAAAGTAAATATAATACATATATTTGATATATTTGTATTTAATTAATTATTTAATTATTTAATTGTTAAATGATTAATATAATTAAAATATAAATATATCACCAAATGATAAAGTTAGGAAATGATTATAAAGTAAATGTTTGACTTTACATTAAAGGAAAAGGTTGTCAAATTGATTTTGACTTCTTAAGATATTTGTTCAAAATTGTTTGAAAAATTAAAATATCTTTTCCTTTATTTTATTAATTTCGGCCATGACTTAAATATATAAGAGATATATTTCTTTAGTTGCATTGTTGACTTAGTATAAATATCATAAAGTGTTTTTTAGATATTTATGTCAAGTTGAACAAATTAAATGAAATGAAATTGAAAATAATTTGGTAATTACTTATGGTAAATTTCGGCCAAGGGTTATTTTTGCACAAGTATATATTGTTTTCATTTCATTTCATTTTAATAACCTAATACACTTTAAAGAAAACTCCATTAATGGAAGCAAAGGAAGCTTGTGAGAAAGAAAGAAGAAATCAAAGAAAGCTTGGATTTAGTAAGTTTTCCAACTTGCTATTAGAAAGGAAAATGTTCCTTAGGATCTAGGCTTTAACATATGATGTTCTTAGGTTATTTCTTTCTTTATTCTTGTGTTTTTGTTGATGGAAGTTTTGATGGAAGTGTTGAGCATGTATGATGAGGAAGGAAAGTTGTGACTATTGTAGTTATAAGCTTTCTTTTAAGGTTTTGGAAACCATGTTGCTAATCTAGAGTTGTTGACCCACTCTTAGATGACCTAGATTTGATCTTGAGTTGTTTCATTGTGTTGAGACTTTGATTGGATGGAAGAAAGATGATTGAAGTGTTGGATTTAACCAATTTGGTCTAATTTGTCCAATTTGATGAAATTGAAAAATTAGGGTTCATGACCAATTCCAAATTTGGGGATTTTCATATATGTTGTGTATTTGGATGTGTATATGATGCATATAAAGTTTCATGTTCATTGGATTACATCTTGATGTGTTTTGATGCATGAAATGACAAAGTGCACAAAATGGCACCAATTGGGTGCATTCGGCCAAATGAATAAATTTGGGGATTTGTGTTGCTTTTGTGTTTTGATGTTTTGAACATGCTAAGTTCATCTTAGAAATGATTTAGAATCATTCAAAATTGATTAGATCAATTTCGGACTAAAATGGACAAAATACCAATGTAAGGGCATTTCGGTAAATTCACTTGAATATGATTCATTTGAATTTTATTTCATAATTTGATTATTGGATATTAAATAAATATGTTTATTTAATTAATCCGAGAAAAAGTTTTGAAATCGGAAAATTTGAATTTTCCACCGCTTCCGCTGCGTTACCGGATTATGCCCCTAAAACCCCTACACTTTGATCATGTTGGACCTTGTTGTTATAAAGAATTATGAGTATGAGTTCAGAAATAGTTAAACAACCTATAAGGTACGTATGAGATTTTGTTTTAGTATCCATGTATTATTTGGCATTATGAAATTAGGCTTGTATGTATAATTAATAACATAAATGTGGTGAATTAGTTGTACGTGAGTAATTAATTCTAGACTTATGTGAGTTAATAAACGAATGAGTTGAGAACCTAGTATTGTGAAGTCCCGATTTCGATGATATTTCAAACATCTGAGATGTAGATGCGTTAAGCAGAATTTAAATAGTATGTTTTGATAAACATGTGAAACTATTAACCTCACATGATTGACTGTGAACATGTACAGATGTAATGCTAAAAAGTGTCTGCCATGGTAACGTGATGTATATGTGAGTTGTAGACATTTGGATTTAATGGCTGGAAAATTGTGTTTGCATGATTACCGTAAAAGATAAGTTAGAAAATAATGGAACCAAAAAATATAAGTTATTGTGTGTTTGTGTGTATATATGAGCATGGTTACTTACTGCGTCTTAAGACTCACACCACAACAGTTTGTTAGTTTTGTAGGTCAGTAGTAGCAATCATACTGAACCAGCAGGATTTCAGTGAAGACTTTGAAGACAGTGGTCACCCCTATTACAGTCAAGAAAGTTATTGAGTCCTCGGTTAAGTTATGGGTCCTCACGACTCATTGTTTTTATATTTGTACTTGTAATGCATTTGTAATAGCATAGTTTTATCTTCAGTTCTGGCGGAGGCCAAGTGATTTACATTTTGTTCATTGAGTTCAGGCCTGAGGCCTAGTTGATGTTTGCATATGTTTTGAGTTGCATAACAGGTTTTTTCTGGGTGCTGGCTACAAGCTAGGTTGCATGATGTTCTTGCATACATCATGCCGAAATTTTGTCAGAATCAGAGGCTTATGGAGGCAGGATTAGCCTGTCTCCTACCGGTAACATCCTGGTTTAGGCGGGATGTTTCAGTGCAAGCATTTGTATGTCTTTTTTCCATCCTTGGATCCGCCCCTGCTTTTGCTTCTGCCTCTCCTCCCACCTTGATGTTTCTCATGTTGTCTTCCTCGTTGCTCCGAGACAAGGGCTTCTGTTTGACCTAAGCCCACGTCTTTTCTTCTGGCTTCTTCATTTGACAAGGCGTCTTTTACCATAGGCATGGTAAGTTTTCCTCCTGGAGCTGAGTTGTTGAGAGTAATCAACAGAGCCTCCCATCTATCAGGAAGAGAGCTGAGTAGCAAGAGGGCTTGAACTTCGTCTGCCAGTTGCATGTCTACTGCATACAACTGGTTCACCAGGCTTTGGAACTCGTTGGTGTGTTCTGCAACGGAAGTTCCACTCCACAGCTTCAAGTTAACCAAACACCTCATGATTAAGGCCTTATTCCGAGCTGTTTTGGCCTGGAACATATCTTCCAATTTCCTCCATATTTCATAAGCATTTGTGTCATGTGCTACGTGGTGGAAGACACTGTGACTGATCCACTGCCTAATCTGACCCAAAGTTATGTTATTGAGTTTGTTCCAGTCATAGTCTTTAATAGATTCTGGTTTCACTCCCTTCAACTCGATGACATCAAATAAATCTTTACAATGCAAGAAATCTATCATCCGAGGTCTCCAGAGGGAGTAATTAGTTGCAGCCAGTTTAATCATTGCACCAGAATGGGAATCTTCCATTTTCATTTTAAGTTTTCAAGTTTAAAATGAAAATAAACTAAAATCGGGGTTGAATTTCACAAATCCGAGGTCACCATTGCGTCCGGAACGGTCGAAAATGGTGGAATAGACACTTCATTGGTCTAAATCTAACACAATGGCTGATTTGTAAATTCCTAAAAGTTCTAGGGCAAAACTATAAATTTCAAAACTTCAGGGGGCTAAGTGAAATTTACCAGGCTACTGACATAAAAGTGCTGATGTGGCAATGTGGGACCGGCTTGCTGATGTGGAAGACACGTGTCGGCTGATGTGGCTGAAGACGTGGCGGCTAACGTGTTGCTGACTGGTCGCTGACGTGGCGCTGTCTGGGCGATTAGACCCGGCCGGCGGTTCGGTTCCGGTTCGGAACCGAACCGAACCGGCCGGTTTCCGGTTCCACACTCGAACCGAACCGGAACCGAACGGTTCGGTTCCGGTTCGGTTCAGTTCTTTTTTTTTTAATTAATTAAAATAAAAAAATGAAAGGAGTCAAAGTTTAAATAAAAAAAATTATTAATTAAAAATGAGATTAAATTTATAAATAAAAAAAATTATTACATTGAAGAGCTTGAGCTTAAATTTTTTAAAATTTAAGTTGCCTACGTATCCTCCAAGGGTGAGAGGAATCAAAGCTCACGTAGTTCCATTACAAGTTTAAGACATATCCCATTTGTAAATTATAATTTTACATTTATCAATCATCATTATCAGTTGATCCTTCGGCTCCGGGTCCGCAGCTTCCGCTTGCACTTGTTGCAGAAGCATTATCGAACAAATCTTCAAAATCATCGGGGGCATCTTCTTGTTGTCTCAGATCAGCTCGAGTCCAATCATCCACACAAGCTGTTGCTTCTAGAGTGCTTGGATGTAATGAAGATCGCCTAGCTTCCAATATATTACCTCCCAAGCTGAAGGCTTGCTCAACCGCAACGGTGGAAATAGGTGCTGCCAATATCTCTTTAGCAATAATAGATAAAACATGATATATATTTTGATGCCGGTTCCACCATTCAAGGATTTTAAAATTTTTACTGCATAAACTTTCATTAGAAAACTCAAAATTTGTAGATAAATAATTATCTAAGGGTTATTAGTTGTTGTTTATCCCTAGATTTTTTATTTTGTTGCAATAACCAATGATCCCCTGCGCTAAGTCTTGGTTGAATTACCGGTTCGCTACTACTAGATTGACCTATTGTTCCTAAGTTATATCTTACAATATAATCATTAAATAAAATAATTAAATCACTTCTTAAATTCGTCATTATGCTCGTAATATCAATGTCATCTAATATTCCTAAATAACCATAGTAAGCTTGTAAACCACCATTCAAACCTTCTAATTTAAATCTAGGATCAAAAACAGCAGCAATAAGATAAAGTAAAGGAATTTCTCTAAAATAATTCAACCATTTTACCTTCATAACAGTAATGGCTTCGAGCAAAACAATATCATTAGGGTCGTTACTGTCAACATGTTCATCGAGAGTGCCAACAATATTCAAACTCTCAAGAAGAAATAAATGTTGCAGTGGGATAATAAACACCGCTAAAAACTAAAGTAGCATCATTAAAAACTCTTAAAATATCTAAAATTCTTTCACAAATATCCCATTGACTAGGATAAAGTGTGATATTTTGAACATGTGAGAAAAAAAACTACATAATGCATCTTTGTATTGAAGTGCTTGACATAAAAGAAAATAAGTAGAATTCCAACGTGTTGGAACATCTCTAGAAAATTTAATCGGTTTAATACCATTTATTTTACAAAACTTGGTCCATTCCCTCCTAACTTGAGAATATGACCAAATACAGTTAAGTGCCGTTTTAATAGGATCAAGGAAAGGAGATAATAATTTTAGACCGTCTTGCACACATAAGTTTAGGACATGACATGTACAACGAATATGAAAAAATCGACCCCCTAAATTTGGTTGACATATTTCTTTTAAATCATTGATGGATGCAGTATTTGAAGATGCATTATCAAATCCAATTGTTAAAATTTTTTCTCCTAAACCATATTCATCAAAAAATTACCTTCATCATTCTATAAATATTATGTGCAGTATGTTGGTCATCAAAAACTCTAAATGCAATGAGTCATTTTTGCATGGAAATGATGCATCAATCTAATGACAAGTCACACCCATGTATGAGTGTGTTTGCCAATGGTCACTCCAAATATCATAACATATAGAAATACGACCTTTCATCTCTTTAAATATTTCATTTAAAATAATTTTACCATCTTTATATAATTTGAAAATATGACGTTTTGTTGTGTTTCGAGTCATTCTACATGCAGCAGGGTTTAAAGCATTATGCACGTAATTAGTAAAATGAAGTTTTTCACCAAAGCTTAAAGAAATATGTGCCATACATGTTAATTTCGCAAATTCTTCTCTATTTTTTACATCAGAATATTTAAATAAATCTACACTACTCGTACCTCTACTAGATGATGCGTACCTGGCCATTTGAGTCTGCGTCGTATCAATGCCAAATTCAACCGGATGATGTTTCTCCATGTGCTTGATCATATTTCCGTATCCACCAGAAAATTTATAGATAACCCCACAATAGTTGCAAATTGCTCGTTGTGAACCATCGTCTAGGCGTTCCAAATTAAAATGAATTATGAAAATATCAGAGGACCGAGCCTTAACTTCTCTTCTCCGTGATTGTGCACTGACACTAGGGCCGCTCTCTTGGGTCGGCATATTTGACATTATGTTCTCGGATGAGCTTGCCATTTAAATAATTGCGATGCGAATGCCGAATGATAACAAATTAATTAACAACTAAAATAAGAGAATTGTATTGAAGTAAGATTGAGAATAAGAGATTTATAGAAAATGAGAGAGTTGAGAAATTGGTGTGATGAAATTATGAAAAATGAATCATATTTATAGAATTTTAGAATTTTTTTGATACCAAAAATGCCCATAAATATAACCGTTTTATTCCGTTATTAGGGGTACATTAGTAATTTTTATTTTATATAATAAAAAAAATTTCTAATTTTATTTTTTTTTTTTTTGCCGTAGGACTCCTTGGAACCCTACGGTTCCAACCGGAACCCGACGGTTCCAACCGGAACCGTTCGGTTCCGGTTGGAACCGTCCGAACCGGTGGAACCGTACGGTTCCACCGGTTCGGACCGGTTCGAGTTGGGGTGGAACCCCAACCGAACCGGTCCCATTCCGGTTCGGTTCCGGAACCGGAACCGGAACTGGAACCGGTTGGAACCGGCACCTTCCGGTTCGGTTCCGGTTCCGAACCGGATTCGTGGCCGGGTCGATGACTGGGCGTGACGTGGCACTGACGTGGCGGCCACACGTATTGTCTTCAACCTCTGGAGCGCGTGAAGAGCGTGGATGCAACTGGGATTGACGCGCCGGCGCGTGCGGCGTATTTGGACTTCGGTTCTGTCGCCGGAAAATACCACCAAACTCGTCTCGTCGTGAACTAGCTGATAGTACCCTCAAATTGGATTTTTTGACACTTTCGTCGAAACCGGTTTTCCGAACTGAAGCTCTGGTTTTCGGTTTTACAACCCCAAATAATAACCGATGTTCTGATACCACTTGTTGCGATTCACCGATCACTTTATAGAGTATTTGAGGAAAAACCGAATTCAAATCTATTACTATCAAGAATAGATATACACAAAGTTTACAAGTTGAAACTTAAACAAAAACCTCAACTCTCTCTATACAATTCTAACTCTCTGGGATGATGAAGCTCACTAGGAATGCTTCAATTTATAGGAAATGTTTGTTACTATTCACCCACCTTTCACTCCCTGAATGTATAGCACCATTTGCCCAATTTCTTGACTTTTGTTGCAATGACAACCAAGCCACAAATCAAGCCACCGAAAGTAATTTGGCTGGTTCTCATCTGATTGCTTGCAGCTGGAAAATCTTGACGAGGTGCACAGCTTGCATGTTTCATGCAAAGACAGAAGCTGTACTCTACACTACGGTTATGGGTGGCGTTGGTAAAACCACGCTAGTCAAACAAGTTGCCAAGCAAGTGGTGGAAGATAAGTTGTTTGATGAGGTAGTTAGTTATGGCTGAGGTAACACAGACCCCAGATCATATGGCAATTCAAAAACAAATTTGCTTATGATTTAGGCATGAAAGTTGATCTGAATGAAAATGTACATGACAGAGCTGAACGTCTCCGTGAAAGATTGAAGAAAGAAAAGAGGGTTCTTATAGTATTAGACAATATTTGGAAAAAAATTGAGTTTGACTCAATTAATAGCACCACATCGTCGTCGTTCTCGTCATCACCGTCGTCGTTACTATTATTGAGGGAGAATATTTTCTATGTTATTATTATTTTTCATATTATCTATGAGTCCTTAATTTTTCTACGGTTATTTATTAGGTCCATGTTATTCATGGTTGGTAAAAAATCTTAAATCTTGATCGAGATTCGTGATCAAGTATAAAATTGAAGATGAAAAAACTGTCTCGAATAAAAATTTCGGTTACAATTCGAAACGATTTTTTATTTTGATTCAAAAAATCGGGTTGTATTGGAGATAATTTTTTGTCTAATCAGGACGTGATGAAATGAGACCGAGATATACCGATTATCATTCATATTATTATTTTAATAAAACAGTATAAAATGTAACACTGATCATTCATATAATACTTGATATGACACTACAGGGTAAATATACTACAAAAATCTAATAATGTGACTTAAAACCTGATGAGTGGTATTTATACCACTATTTCCCACTCATTTGACCTAATGTTTTGTATTGTTTCTCGAGTTTTATGAACGTTTTGATG